>OVAN01007550.1:0-19498 GCA_900406275.1 Anastatica hierochuntica | reverse complement strand
GAGATGGCAAGCGGATCATGGGCGAAACCTCAGGCTATGCGGCTGTTTTTTCTGATGAAGACGAAGAGTTGCTACAAGGAGTTGCTGAATACTCGACGCACAGGAAACCAGCGAACAAAAGAGCCCCAATTCGCGATGAGGATATTATGCTTGGTTATCATACTCCACGGCGAGTTCAAAGACAAGCTGTTGAACCAACAGCTGCTGATGAGAGCCTCGACAACCTCAAGTTGCGCATTCCATCTTTTGATGGCAAGAATGATCCAGATGCGTATCTTGAATGGGAGAAAAAGATAGAGAATGTTTTTGATGTGCAGAATTTTTCGGAGTCTAAGAAGGTGCGACTTGCCGCTACTGAATTCAGTGGTTATGCCCTTCATTGGTGGGATCAAATAGTCACAACACACCGCAGAACAGGGGAGCCTCAAGAAGCCTCTTGATTTGAGCTAAAGACGCTTATGAAACGGCGTTTTGTTCCTGTTCATTACAGTAAAGAGCTACATAAAAAAACTTCGTAGATTAACTCAAGGACTGAAATCTGTTGATGATTATTTTCAGGAGATGGAAACTTTGATGATCCGAGCTGATGTGATGAGGATGAAAATGCCACTATGGCGCGATTTCTGGCCGGTTTAAATCGTGAGATACAAGACCAGTTGGAGATGTATGATTTTAATGATGTGTACGAGCTATCGCACAAGGCTATTTTGATCGAGAAAAGGCTGAAGCGAAAGGCCACACAACGTCCGTTTTCAAGCAATTTTCGGACCCCAAGAGCTGATCAAACTGGCGAAAAATTAGTTGCTGAACCAAAGAGTTTTTCGCGTGAGGATAAAGGCAAACCAGTAGTTGTTTGTTCCCGAGACGTTAAATGCTACAAATGCCAAGGTTTGGGCATTATGCGAATGAATGCACCAACAAGAAGGTGATGGTAATGCTGGACAATGGAGAAAGTGATTTCAGATGATGAGAAATTTGAAAATTCTGAGGATGACTTAATAGACTATCCGGTCTATGGAAAGCTCATGGTGACAAGGAGATCTCTCGCTATACAAGTCACGCCATCTGAGTCTGAACAAAGGGAGAATTTATTTCATACTCGTTGTTTGGTTTCTCAGAAAATTTGCAGCTTGATTATTGATAGTGGGAGATGTACTAATGTTGCGAGTGAACTTCTTGTAGGTAAATTGGGATTAAAGACCAGCAAGCATCTAGCACCATACAAACTTCAATGGTTGAATTAGCATGGCGAGCTCAAGGTGACGGAGCAAGTCACAGTGCCCCTAAGCATTGGAGGTACAATGATGAGATTCTTTCCGATGTTTTGCCAATGGATTCAAGTCACATTCTGCTGGGAAGGCCTTTGCAATTCGACAAGAAGGCTGTCCATGACGGGTATACAAATCGCTACTCTTTTAAACATCAAGATAAAAAGATTGTGTTGGCTTCTTTACCTCCACAGGAAGTCTATGCGGATCAAATGCATTTAAAACGCAGCAGAGATGAGTTTAAAACTCAAGAACAGGCCGCAGGAAATGGTGATAAAAAGGAGGTGTTTTTCATGGCTAAGGTAAGAGGTTTTACTAAAGCAATGCATCTTTCTCAGCCCATGTTTTTAATTCTTTCTAAGGATTCACTAATGATTTTTGCTGAGTTGGCACCGGAGATTCGGAGTGATCTTAAGAACCTATTGCAGGACTATGCAGATATCTTTCCTGAAGAAACACCACATGGGCTGCCACCAATTCGAGGGATTGAGCACCAAATTGACTTCGTTCCAGGAGCGTCTCTGCCCAACAGACCCGCCAATAGGACTAATCCAGAGGAAACTAAAGAGCTTCAAAGGAAAATTGATGAGCTGATGGCGAAACATCACATTCGCGAAAGCATGAGTCCTTGCGCCGTACCTGTGCTGCTCGTTCCAAAGAAAGATGGCAGTTGGCTCATGTTTGTGAATTTCAGAGATATCAACAATATCACTGTAAAGTATCGACATCCTATTCCTCGCTTAGATGATATGTTAGATGAGCTGCATGGTTCTTGTGTGTTTTCGAAAATTGACATGAAAAGTGGATATCATCAGATTGGAATGAAAGAAGGAGATGAATGGAAAACTGCATTTAAAACTAAACATGGTTTGTATGAATGGCTTGTTATGCCTTTTGGACTTACAAATGCACCTAGTACATTTATGAGATTGATGAACCACGTTTTAAGAGCTTATATAGGTCATTTTGTTGTTGTTTACTTCGATGACATTCTGATTTATAGTAAGAGCATGTAGGAGCACATTCACCATCTTAAATATAATCTTGAAGTGCTTAGAAAGGAAACATTGTATGTAAATTTTAAGAAATGTGGTTTCGGAACAGATCATCTTGTGTTTCTAGGCTTTGTTGTGACAGCTCAGGGAATTAAAGTGGACGAAGACAAGATCAGGGCAATCAAAGAATGGTCGAGTCCTACAACTGTTAGAGTGGTTCGAAGCTTTCATGGTTTGGCTGGGTTTTATCGCAAGTTCATCAAGGATTTTAGCACAATTGCCGCACCATTGACTGAAGTGATCAAGAAAAGTGTGGGGTTTAAGTGGAAAAAGGNAGTGGGAAAAGGAACAAGAAGACGCTTTCCAGCAACTAAAAGGGAAGTTAATCAATGCTCCATTACTTGTTCTTCCTGATTTTTCTAAAACTTTTGAGATTGAATGCGATGCTTCTAGGGTAGGAATTGGTGCTGTTTTGATGCATGAAAGACGACCCATTGCATACTTTAGTGAGAAACTCAATGGAGCAAGGTTGAACTATCCTACATATGATAAGGAAATGTATGCGCTGATTAGAGCTCTAGAAACGTGGCAGCATTATCTCTGGCCCAAGGAGTTTGTTATTCACACCGACCATGAGTCCCTAAAGCATTTGAAAGGACAACACAAGTTGAACAAACGCCACGCCAGATGGGTAGAGTTTCTGGAAACTTTACCTTATGTAATTCATTACAAACAAGGTAAAGAAAATTTGGTTGCTGATGCCTTATCTAGACGGTATGCGTTGTATTCAGCCTTAGAAACTAAACTGCTGGGTTTTAAACATGTTAAGGATTATTATGCTGATGATTTAGACTTTTCAGCGCATTTTAAAGAGGGAGAAAAACGAACCAACAACAAGTTTTATGTTTCTAACGGTCTTTTATTCCTTGGAAACCGTCTGTGTTTACCGTGATGCTCTGTGAGAGAGTTACTTGTCAGGGAATCACATGAAAGAGGCTTAATGGGACATTTCGGAGTGGAAAAGACTTACCATGTGCTGAAAGAACACTTCTAATGGCCGAGTATGAAGAGAGACGTCGAGAAAAACTGCAGCTGATGCATCACGTGCAAACAATCCAAGGCAACAAGCACTTCTCAAGGTTNCCCTTCCATGGGTCGATATTTCGATGGACTTTGTGCTGGGATTACCTAGAACTAGACGAGGTAGAGATTCTATTTTTGTAGTAGTTGATAGGTTCTCTAAGATGGCTCATTTTATTGCTTGCCATAAGACTGATAATGTTGTGAATGTAGCTGATTTATTTTTTCCGCATGTAANGCTAAGTTTCTTAGTTATTTTTGGAAGACTTTGTGGTCTAGATTAGGGACTAAGCTGCTGTTTTCTACTACTTGTCACCCTCAAACTGATGGGCAAACTGAAGTAGTTAACAGATCTTTGTCTAGTCTCTTGCGTTCTATTGTTGGGGAAAACATTAAGTCTTGGGAAGATTGTTTGTTGCATGTTAAATTTGCTTACAATAATTCGGTTAATAGAACCACTGAGTTTTCTCCATTTCAGATTGTTTACGGTTTTAGTCCATTGACTCCATTGGATTTACTGCCTTAACCTCTGAGTGAACAATCTAACCTTGATGGAAAAGCCAAGGCCGAGTACGTTGTGTCTTTGCATGAACAGGTTAAAAAGAACATCGAGTCAAGCACTACTGCCTATGCTAGACACGCCAATAAGAAAAGGAAGGAACTGATTTTGGAACCTGGAGATTTGGTCTTGATTCGGTTGAGAAAGGATCGATTCCCGGAAGAAAGAAAGTCCAAGCTTAATAAGCGAACAGATGGGCCATTTAAAGTGCTGGACCACATCAATAATAATGCCTATAAGATCAATCTCCAAGGTAAGTATACTGTGAGTTCAACTTTCAATGTTTCTGACTTAATTCCTTTCCCTGCAGATGAAGCCGACTTGAGGACAAATCTTTTTAAAGGCGGAGGGGATGATGCAACACAGAGTGAGCACGGAGCTGGAATGGAGCTGAGCTCAAGTGAGGATGAGTTTGAAGATGGAGAAGAGACTGATTCAAATCAGATTACGGATCAAGATCCCATCGAATTGTGTAAGGGTCAAATTACGAGATCATAGACTAGGAGGCTGCAGAATCAAATTCAGATGTCGGTTCGCTCTATACCAAGTTCGAATTCAATTCAGGAGCTAAACCAAGCTGCAACCAAGACAATTAACTTTTCGGCTTTTATAGTTCAATTTTAGACTCAGATTTTAATTAAAGTCTGGTTTGTTTTTGTGTCTGATTTAGAAACAATTTAAGGGGTTTTTCTTTTAAGTTAATTTGGGTTTATTTTTGGTTTGGTGTTGTCGAAAATATGGGTTTGCTTAGGTTAGAATTTTTGACAACCCTAGTTAGTTTTCTATTTAAACTTTGTTCTGCAGACCTTAAGAGTCACTCATCGTTTTATCAAAATCTTTTTTCTTCACAAAGCTGTGAATCCCTTGTTCAAGTCGAACAAACCTTTTGCTTACAGAGTTCATTCTCTAACAAGCATCTTGTCTTTAAGATCATAAAAGGAGTTCATTCACCTGATCTAAAGGCTTCTATCCTTCATAAAATCATCGAAAATACCTCCATCTTTTCGCAGAAACCATAGAAAAATAAAAGCAGAAAGTATCCTCTTGTGTCAGCGAGTTTTATTATCCAAAATCGATCAAATCCTTATCAAAAGTGCATCAGTTTCTCTAGACTTTATTAGATGATCAAAGCGATTCCTAGGCCAAGGAACCCTCCTTTATCGATCTACCCACTCTCATGGCGAAGATTTATTCACCTATACACATTACAAAGCTCAACTCTCGCTTATTGCCTATCTAAACATGTATGTGATAGTTATCTACAAGTCCTTCTAGCCATCTATAACCTAGGTAACATCCACTCTCATGGGCCCAAGTGAAAAATATAGATTTTGTTCTATCAAGCATTTCATCGAACACTTTCTAGGCATCAATTAGCAAGCAATGAACTTTCAAAGAACTAAACAAAACCTAGTAAGAATCTATGCCAAGATCTAGTATAATACCCATTACAATCTTAGATCTAACCTTAAACTACCATATCTCAAGATCTAATGTTCTCTACTCAATAAGACCCATGGAAATCTAAGAAGTGTCACAAGCTTCTTGAGAATACATGCTTGAAGTGAGAAGAGATGAGATGATTAAATGCAAAAAAAACTCAAGAAGATCCAAGAAAAATACCAACTTTGTTAGAAAGAAATAATCTTGTAAAAAGGAAGAAATTTTGAGAAAGAACAAGGAAGAACAAATGAAGAAAAATAATTAAAGAGATTTAAAATGTGTAGATAAATAAATAAGATCCAAGAACAAAGTATTTAGAAACTTGTTTTAAATCTTATAAACAAACTTAAAAATATGTAAAAAGTATTGCTTAGGTAGCTTAAGTATTTTTAGAGGCTAAGAGATGGTATTTATAGGGAAGGGGGAAGAGAAATTGCCCTAAAGTGAAAAAATGTCTGGACGCATGCGACTATTGATCCCATGCATGCCACTATCGATCATCATGGTCGATAGCCACATGCATTGGTAGTCTCTTCTTCTAGCATTTTCAATTGCCGTCAGAATGACGTACTATTTGCATATACTCCTCTTCTCCACTTGTACTTGGCTCTTCATTCTCTTTGTTTCTCCACCATTTAAGCATCAAGAATCCATTTCTCCAAGCTCTTCATTCACTCATCCAAGGCTCATCACTATAAATGCAAAAGAATGCAATACAAAGACGAAAATCCTAAACTAGACTCAACTTATAAACTAGATGGATTCTAACACTTAAATGCATTATATACAACATAAATGCAACAAAAACACATACGAAATGATGCTAAATATGCGTTAAATTATGTACACATCAACAAATCCGATAAATAGATATTTGTGTGTAGTGGATGCGGAAAAACAACCCATTCAATGGAGAATTGTTTTAGGAAGATTGGTTACCCCAAGTGGTGGCCCGACAAGTGACGGGGGTTCACGCTCCAGACTCTCAAACCAGCAACACCTGGTGTCAGTTCAGAAAGAGGCCATGGTTTCGAGATTGCTCGGGCTAATGTTGTTAATTCCTCACTAGGAGCTGTGTTGTCGTATTCTATCACTAATACGGATCGGGTTGGTTTGACCGGTTTAAGTGAGAAACAATTGCAGAAGCTTGTGACATTGTTGAATGATCAAGATCAATCTTCTTCCTCGAGCAAACTCACTGGTAAGTCTTATTATCTTTCTTGAATAATTGATATAGGAGTAAGTAACCATATGACCGGTTTGTTGGATACTTTGGTTGATGTTTGTGTTATGCCTCCGGTTATTGTTAAGCTTCTGAACGGCAGTTTGACTACTACTACGCGATATGACACATCTTTGTTGGGATCTCATTTGAGTCTACATGATGTTTATTATGTTGATGGTTTACAATGCCATTTGATTTTTGTACCACAGCTGGCTCCGCATAGAGTATATTTTTTAGATCACGAATTCTCTATGCGTTATTTAGGATCGCATTACGAAGACGCTGATTGGAGCGGGTAAGGAACAAGATGGATTGTATTTCTTTAGAAACATGGAGGTTAAAGCTGCGATGCACGTTTCAGATAAGAATTCAATTGAGTTATGCATCGACGTATGGGACATCCATCTTATAAAATGTTGGAATTTTTACCTATTTCTGAAGTTAGTAGTAGTAAGAATAAGTTTGATCACAAGGCATGTGACATTTGTCTCCGTGCTAAACATCTCGAGATTTATTTCTAGATATATTGAATTAAACAAACAGTGTTTTTGAGCTTGTTCATTGCGACTTTTGGGGACCTTAACGGACTCTAGTACTTTGTGGATCAACTTATTTTCTTACAATTTTGGATGATTTCTCGCGTTCCTTGTGGATTTATTTGTTGCCAAATAAGCATGTTGCTCAAGAAGCTGAAACAATTCATTGCTATGGTTGAACGACAGTTCGAGAAACAAGTTAAAAGAATACAAAGTGACAACAAAACCGAATTTTTATGTCTCGCTGAATATTTTCGCAGTAAAAGAATTCTGCATGAGACGTCATGTGTTGGAACACCTCAATAGAATAGACGGGTAGAGCGAAAGCATCGCCATATACTTAATATTGCTCGGGCTTTGCGTTTTCAAGCATCTTTACCTCTAGAGTTTTGGGGCCAATGTGTTCTTGCCGCCGGGTATATCATAAATCGAACACCTACAAATGTCCTTCAAGGCAAGACATCGTTTGAGCTATTGTGTGGTCCTTCGCCTTCAGTGTCTCATTGCGTGTTTTGGTTGTTTATGTTATGTACACAATTAACACCGTCATGGAGATAAATTTGTAACACACAACAATAAGTGCATTTTTCTTGTATATTTGTTCGATTATAAAGGATGACGAGTGTACAATATGGAAACTAAGAAGCTCTCGGTCTCTGGTCATGTTATTTTTTGTGAGAATTATTTTCCTTTTGCGGCAATTTCAGCTACTAGCAATGATGCATATCCATTGCCTACATCTTTTCAGTTTGATGTGTTTGATGATGGGGAAACAGAGGGTCTAATTTTTTTTGATGGTCCTACTCTTTTTCATCTCCTGAAATCTCGTCTTCTGCATCCCTGACAGCTGCTGATCCATCTCTGACTTGCACTTGCACCTGATCAGTCGCTATCTCCACCTGTTTTTGAGCCTAAAGTTTCAACTAGGCATAACATCTTCCAATACAGTCCATCGATAATGGAGCTCCTGAACCTCTCGACTGTGGCTTACGACGTCGTGCTCCTCTAACAAAACTTGCTGACTATGTGCTAAATACAGTGATTGATATGTCACATGATCTATCTTTTATTTGTGAGTATCCGATAGGAGATTGCATGTCTGTTGATCGATTTTCAGAATCACATAGGGTCTTTCTCCATGCTATTACGAGCAACATCATTCCAAAAAATTATTCACAAGCAGTTTTGGATGAAAGGTTTCATACTGCTATGCGAACTGAGATTGATGCATTAGAGGAGAGTAACACATGGACGGTAGAAGTGTTATGAAAGAGAGATTATTAGCAAGTTTTAAATTTATAATGTCCTTGAACACTAACAATCTCACTAGCTACAAGTATATGAATTTAAAATGTCCTTGAACACTAACAATCTCACTAGCCACAAGTATATGGCAATACTATTGTAGTATTTAAAGTATCAATCCATGGAGTGCTAAGAGTCTAAGCACAAGGATTGTAACAAAATTCCCTAAGCTAAGCAAATAGATGAGAGAGTGATAAGACTACCAAAGCTAAGATATAAGAGATGCAAAGAACAAAACACAAAGACAATAATAAGATAAAAATGCATTGGACCATTGGGTATAACTATCATGAGAATAAAATAACAAGCAAACAATGATGCAAAGGTTGGATTAAGCACCATTCAAAGACAAGGCAAAGCTCAATTAGTTCATTTGCATGATCTTAATCCATCTGATAAATCCTAAATCAATTCAATCTCCCGGTAGTGATCTAGCATTCATAAATCACTAAACACAAGCCTGTTAGTCTACTAAACACCTTAGACAACTACTCCCATAGACTAAGAATGTTAAGCACAATTTAAGTTCTCTTAGGTATTTCATCGAACACCTTCCAGGTGTGAAATCCTTAATATCTAGAATTTGATTGATCATGTCAAATCTAGCCTTAAGCACCCCTAAATCATATGAATCTATATGAATACAAACCTAAGCATAAATTATTAGCATCAAAAAATTCCTAATCTAGCTTAACCCAAGATCCTATAAAAAAGCTAGTGACTAAACATGGAGAAGAACAAAAGGAAATATATAAAAATGGAAATGCATAAATAAAAGATAGAGTTGAAGAATCCTTCACTAGAGTGGCATAAGAAATGAAGATCAATCCAAAATATCAGAAGAGAGAGTTTGAATCTTAATCCAACTCTAGAGAGAAAGAAACTTAGGTTAAAAAATGTCTAAATATAGCTTATATACATATTAGGTTTGGATCGGGTCGACCCAGGATAAACCGGGTCGAATCTTGTCTTGTTTTGGTGATTTCGGGGGTTCCTGGCGGTCAAGGGCCCTCTGGCTGGTGGTCAAACCACCAGCCTTCCCAACAAGCATTCTTGGAGGTCTGGACACCTCTGGCTGGCGGTCCATAACCCCTCAACTCAGGTCGCCGGGTTTTAGACATATCTTCGGTTTTCACCCAGAACTTTTGAACCGTAACTTGAAATTAGCTGAAACGACCATCAAAACGTAGCTATATCAAATTTTTATCTTGTATCAAAAATTGAGCTCAATCCAATCACGGAAAGGCTTCCATGTGATCAAATATTTAAGACTCTTTGGGTGGTTCTCCATCTAACATCTACCCATTTGCATCCATGAACATTTTCTTCATGATTCTTTAAGCTCGATGCCTTTTGAATCATTCAATCTATCTATTGAGCTCCAAAGTACCTAAAAGTTCAAAAGAAATGCAATGGAAATCACCAAATATAGCCTAAGACTCTAAGATTATCAATCTAAACTAAACTAGACTAAAACTAATACTAAAGCTTCTAAATGAGCTAAAAGAGATTGAAAAAATAATACTAAAAATGATATAAAAAAATACACAAATATCAACTCCCCGAACTTGACCCTTGTTTGTCCTCAAGCAAGTGAATAAAGATCAAACCGAGAAAGAAGTTTGAAGGTGAGGACTCATAATTACAAGGAATGCAAAGGTAGTTGAAATGAGATACTTAGGAAGTAGTAGCAAGTCGCAAGAGTCAATCTTACTATCTCGTATTTCGCCATACTCTTCCCAAGTCATGCTAGTTAGCCTACACCTAATCCTTCACAAGCATTTCATATTCAACAACCCTTTAACATTCATTTAACATTTATATATGGAACCTCACCTATGGGCATGATATCAAAAACCATTTGTCTTGGAAGAAAAAGTTTTTTGAGTGAAAAAGAGAGGCTTTCTTTAAGTTTTTTGTGGTTTTCTCTCAATGAAGATATGCATTTCAAGTAGTAAAATCGAGGGAAAAAGGAAAAATTTGCTTGTACAAAGACTAGCCTTCTCTAATTTAATCCCATCCCCATGTACTCCCTAGTTCTACCCTTCTTTCTTTCTTATTAAACCATTGAAAACACACCAATCACTTCTCAATCAAGACACTTAGTTCTTTAGTAACACACTCTAAGGTTTTTGCTTTTTTTTTCATTTAGTTATAGCTCTTATCTCTACCTTTACTTAGGTTGATCCTTTCTTTCTAATCCTTTAGACTCTAAGCTTTTCATTTTCTTAACTTAAGATCTTTCATCTTTCTTTTACAAATTTGAGCTATCTTTTTCTTTCTTTTCTTTACCTCTTAGAGTGTATCACATTCTTCCTTTTCTTCTATTAAAGTGTATCTTATTGAACCCCCTTTCTCAATATAAAATATTCCCAACCCATGATCATCGAGTATACACACTCTTATCTACCCCCATCCTATCTATACTAGCCTTAAAATGAGACTAGTTCTAAGAAGGATACTCTTTGTCGTCCCAAAATACTAACGAGGTTTTACATATGAATGCATCAAAAGAGACCTGGCTCAATCAAGAACAATGTGGGGTTTGAAACAAAAGGTTAGGGTTAAAGGTGGGGAACCATCCCTAAAATGAGAATGGCCACTCGAATTGGTTAAGGGTGGAAAAAAGGGATAACACCAACCGAGTGTCAATGTGTTTACACCATGGTTACTGCATTTCAAGCCCATAAGTAAGGTGAATTCAAAAGCTCATTAATGTTTAAGTTCATTAGGATTGAATTCAAATCATGAAAGATTCAATCTAGATGCAAACAATTAAGTCGAGAGTTCCGAGCATGGATTTTCTATTTTTTTTTCTGTTTGGCTAGTGTTACATGATACTACTATCAAGGGTTTCAATTCACTCCTAAAAATATCCATTTACGTGACACTTCAATCATTTTCCTCATGCACATGTAAATACATCCTATATGTTTCTAAGACTCAATCCTAAAGGACAAAAGTATAAAGGATGCAACTATATGCTTCTTTTCCAAAATTTTCAAAACTTTTCGATTCTTTTGGTTTTTCTATTCCATAATTGCTAACAATGCAACCTATATGAGACTCAAAGAAATGAAAACAAGAAAAAACAACTAAAAAGACCATTAGTAACCATTCTCCTCCTTCGGACTTAAATCTCACCGTCCCGGTATAGACAAAATCCAAATAGAGGAAGACTTTAAACACAAAAAACAAAGAAAAACAAAGTGGTATATACAATGGTAAAGAGGTACTAACTTGGAGTTATGGATGGAAGCGGGCTGTAGAGGACTCTTAGCCTCGAGATGTCTTGGAAAAGAATTCGATTAAAGCTTCTTGGATTCGCCTTTTGTTTCATTAGGGTCCCTTCTATGATCTTTCCGAGGTGGTGTTTTCATTGAGTTTGGTACCTAAACAAGAGAATTAAGTAATGTAAGTATTAAGAGACAATTAAATCCGAATGAAATGCTAAGTGAGAGTACGAACCATAACCATTTCAAGCAAAAGTCAATATTCAATTGATTCTACTCAAATGAACTTAGCAAAATCATTCAAAAAACTTCCAAAACTCAAGCTTCAATCAACATTCACTTTCCTAAGCATTCATTTCAAATCCATTTCAAATCTATTTCTCAAGACAAAATCAAACTCAAATTCTTGAATAAGACACTTTTCGCGATTATTTCTATTTCAAATTATTCACGGATTCAAACAAGTAAATTAGAAACTAGCCACTTATCACAAAGCTTAAATCAAATGCACCAATCATTTGCAAAAATCAAGACAACATGAAACCAAATTCATGCATAAACACTATTCTTAGGCGTCCCTAATCAAGTGTCTAAATCAAATTCAAACAAGTCATTTAACAAATGAGATTTGAAAAGCATTCAAAATCAATAAGTTCAACTCAAAGGAACTATAAACTCATAACTTCCCTAAAAACAATTGTAAGCCAACCAAGACACAAGCATAGTCAAAAATTAACTTAAAGCATAATATAAACAAAATGATATTCATGGGATTGCCTCCCAAGTGCGCTTTTTTAAAGTCCCTTAGCTTGACTTTTTCTTTAGGTTCCCTTGATGAAGAAGCCATGGATCAGCCGACTCATATTCATCATAAAAACACCCCTTAAATGTCTTCATCCTTATCTCCTCAAAACGAATCCTTCTTGGATCATCTATGCTCACTTCTTTGGTGGAGATCAAACTAAAGTCTTTGTCAAAAGGCTTGTCCATTGGAGATTCTTCTTCTTGAAACCTTTGTTGAGGCTCCTCAATGTTCTCTTGTTGTTTCTCCTTGGAATCTTCCTCATTGACTTCCTTCTTGGCTATCGAGATCACATGTGGTTATTCTTTGGTTGAGAGAATCCATTCTCTTTGTGCATCATCCTCAAACTTTGCATTCATAGTTTCCATACTAGGATATTCGAAGAGCTCTTCAAATTCATTGATGTTCTATTCTTCTTCTTGAATATCATCTAGTAAGGATTCTTCTTCGAATGAGGCTTCATCGTCGATGGAAATCTCCCCTTTCTCCTTTCTAAATTCAGTCACCATTACAATCTCCAAAGGATTTCCAAGGTTCTTCCCAACCGTGCCTATTACCTCCTTGATGTTGTGGAATGGATCACTTGAGATACAAATGGTTTTGGCTTCATCATCATATCTTATCACTAGATCTTCGTGTATCGTGCATAAAAGTTGTGATTCAAGATCTTCGTTTATCGTGCATGCAAGTTGTGATTCAAACTTCATAATATCTTCTTCGGCCTCAATTAGAAATTCATCCTTGCTTTTTTCTTCCTCTTCCAAAACTCTCCTCAATAACGGTTTTGTTTTCTTCAAATTCTTCGGTTTTGAAAAGAGGAAGACTCATTTCTTCTTTCTCTTCAACCATTTGTATAATCCTTGTGTTGTTTTCCTCCACATGTGCCATTTTATCTTCCATTCGAGAGCCAAAATCTTTGTCCATAACTCCCATCTTGGTACAAATAGAATCGAAATGTCTTTCTCTCTCAATCCTTCCCCTTTCTTGTTCTTCCAACAACTCCTTAAGAAAGTTTTGGTTTTCATCTTCCCTTGAAACTTAGGAAGAATGACTCTCTTGATCTTCGCATTCCATGTTCCTAGAATGGTATCTCTCACCATGTTCATGTGAATTCCTTAGAGCATAATACCCATGTGGTTGATGCTCCCTTGAGGTGGATGGCTCATAAGCTCCATGGTAGCTAGGGCATTTGAAGCTACCCCTCTTTCTTGTTCTTCCAACATGAGCTTCAACATTGAATTCATGTAGGAAGACATCTTCTTTCTCTCTTGTGATTGTACCTTGGAAAAAGAACAAACAATTGAAACNTGGTTGATGCTCCCTTGAGGTGGATGGCTCATAAGCTCCATGGTAGCTAGGGCATTTGAAGCTACCCCTCTTTCTTGTTCTTCCAACATGAGCTTCAACATTGAATTCATGTAGGAAGACATCTTCTTTCTCTCTTGTGATTGTACCTTGGAAAAAGAACAAACAATTGAAACAAAGTTAGTAACCAAACAAAATAAAAGAAAACTTAGTCTAAAGAAACTTTGAAATCCTAATGTTAAATCAAACTAGCTCACCAGAAACGGCGCCAAAAACTTGATAGAGAGATTCTTAGCAAATTTTAAATTTATAATGTCCTTGAACACTAACAATCTCACTAGACAAAAGTATATGACAATGCTATTGTAGTATTTAAGGTATCAATCCACGGAGAGCTAAGGATCTAAGCACTAAATAGATGAGAGAGTGATAAGACTACCAAAACTAAGATATAAAAGATGCAAAGAACAAAACACAAAGACAAAAAAAAAGATAAAATGCATTGGACCATTGGGTATAACTATCATGAGAATGAAATAACAATCAAAAAATGATGCAAAGGTTGGATTAAGCACCATTCAAAGACAAGGCAAAGCTCAATTAGTTCATTTACATGATCCTAATCCATTTGATAAATCCTAAATAAATTCAATCTCCCGATAGTGATCTAGCATTCATCAATCATTAAACACAAGCCTATTAGTCTACTAAACACCTTAGACAACTACTCTCATAGGCTAAGAATGTTAAGCAAAATTTAGGTTCTCTTAGGCATTTCATCGAACACCTTCCGGGTGTGAAATCCTTAATATCTAGAATTTGATTGATCATGTCAAATCTAGCCTTAAGCACATCTAAATCATGTAAATATATATGAATACAACTCTAAGCATCAATGATTAGTATCAAAACATTCCTAATCTAGCTTAACCCAATATCTAATAAAAAAGCTAGTGACTAAACATGGAGAAGAACAAAAGGAAATAGATAAACAAATGAAAATGCATAAATAAAAGATAGAGTTGAAGAATCCTTCACTAGAGTGACATAAGAAATGAAAATCGATCCAAAAGATAAAAAGAGAGAGTTTGGATCTTAATCTAACTCTAAAAAGAAAAAAACTTAGGTTAAAAATGTCTAAAAATAGCTTATATATATATTAGGTTTGGATTGGGTCGACCCGGGACAAACCGAGTCGGATCTTGGCTTGTTTTGGTGATTTCAGGGGTTCCTGGCGGTCCAGGGCCCTCTGACTGGTGATCCACAACCTCTCTTCAGACCGCCAACCTTCCCAACAAGCATTCCTGGCAGTCTGGACACCTCTGGATGGCGGTCCACAACCCCTCAGCTCAGGTCGCCGGGTTTTAAACATGTCGTCGGTATTTCACCCATAACCTTTGAACCGTGGCTTGGAATCAGTTGAAACCACCGCCAAACCGAAGCTAACTCAATTTCCTATCTTGTGTCAAAAATCGATGGTTCTCCATCTAACATCTACCCGTTTGCATCCAAGAACATTTTCTTCATGATTCTTTAAACTCCATGCCTTTTGCGTCATTCAGTCCATCCATTGAGCTCCAAAGTACCTAAAAGTTCTAAAGAAATGCAATGCCAATCACCAAATATAGCCTAAGACTCTAGGAGATCAATCTAAACTAAATGAGACTAAAACTAATACTAAAGCTTCTAAATGAGATAAAAGAGATTGAAAACCATGCAAAAATAATACTAAAAATGATACAAAATACACAATATCATGTTACCACCAGGGAAGTAAGCGATTGGATGTAAATGGGTTTACACGATCAAGTATCTTTCGGATGGGAGTATAGAATGATACAAGGCGCGTTTGGTTGCTCTTAGCAACAAACAAATTGAAGATGAGGATTATGGTGAGAATTTTGCTCATGACATTAAGATACAGACGATTCATGTGGTTCTAGAAGGCTATGCGGTAAAGAACTGGGAAGTTCATCAGATAGATGTCCATAATGTTGTTCTTCACGGTTATTTGAATGACGTGGTCTTTATGCAATTACCTATGGGATTCCGTACTAGTGGCAATACTCAAGTGTGTAGATTACACAAGTCATTGTATGGACTACTGCAATCTCCACGATGTTGGTTTGCCAAGCTTACCTCTGCAGTACTCGAGTATTATTTCATTCAATGCCTTTCTGATTACTCACTATTTACTTTTCATCGTAAACATGAGCAGTTGATAGTTTTAGTCTACGTTGATGATTTGATCATCATGGGTTCTACCCCGCAACTTATTGAGAGTTTCAAGGCATATCTTAGCTCTTGTTTCCGGATGAAAGACTTGGGATTGTGCAAATATTTCTTGGGTATTGAAGTGGCTCGAAGTCCATCGGGAATTTATCTTTGTCAAAAAAAGTATGCGTTAGACATTATTTTGGAAGTGAGATTACTTGGTTCTCGTCCTGCTTCATTTTCTATCGAGCAAAACCATCGTCTAGCGCTTGATGACAGTGAGGATTTCCCAGAACCGGCTCGGTACCGTCATCTTGTGGGTCACCTTATTTATCTTGGTATCACTAGACCTGATCTATCTTATGTGTTACACATCTTGACACAATTTATGCAGAAACCGAGGATTGCACACTAGGAAGCTGTCTTACGTGTTGTTCGTTTTGTCAAGCAGAATCCAGGCCAAGGCATCCTACTCTGTGCGGATTCAGCGTTAACGCTAACTGCTTGGTGTGATTCAGACTAGATTAATTGTCCTATAACGCGGCGGTCATTATCAGTTTATTTTATTCAACTTGGAAATTCTCCGGTTTCTTGGAAGACAAAGAAGCAGGAAACGATCTTCTGTTCTTCAGGAGAGGCTGTGTATAGAGCTATGCAATATACTACTCGTGAGGTCATTTGGCTTAAGAAGATTCTTCGTGATTTAGGTATTGACACTTCGGACTCGGTTACTTTCTATTGTGATAGTCAAATTGCTATACATCTTGTTACGAATCCGATTTTTCATGAGCGAACTAAACACATAGAGAATGATTTTCATTTTGTTCGAGATGTGGTTCCACGAGGTATCATCGCCACGAAGCATGTAAACACTAAGACACAACTAGCATATATTATGATCAAGGCACTTGGACCTTATGAGTTTGAAATTTTAAAATTCAAGATGGGCATTCAAGATTTGTATGCTCCATCTTGAAGGGGGTGTTGGAATATATTATATTACATATTGTATATAAGTATATTAATCTTTAACTATGTACATAATTAGGGTTAATTCCTTGTATAGATACTTGACCTTAGAATCTCTAAGATCAGAAAACATCTTTAATACGTTCTAGGTTTTAACGATATTTTTCACATATCAACTATCGTCCTTGGCCCAAAAATACAATGGAACATAATGCATGTTACTGCCTAAAAGCTAATAAAGCAAAGAATAATATAAAAAGTGTTGTAAATGGTGTAAGATACTCATTACAAAAAGAAAGGGTGTAAAATACTCGGGGAAGGTGCGTTTGAAGCAAAAGTTCAAGTAGGAGAAGCCAAGAGATCGGCACAAAGACATCGATATTATAAAGCTACGTAGTGGCCCTCGTGATATTACCGCAAAACATGGCCTCTAATTCTCACATGTCTTACCTTTATTCACTTGTCTTCTACCATCTCCCCGTAGATCCTTTGATTTTGTAATATATTAGACAAATATATACACTCAAATGCCTTCCACTTTTGTACATGCGTTATCACATGTGTCCAATCCACTTCGTCACACGGAGCTAAAAGAAAAAAGAAGTTACATACGAATTTAACAAGAACGATATATATAACATATGAATTTGTCAATGTACTAAAATTACGTCTATTTTCTTATAGGAAACAACAAAAAAACGTAATCTTCTTTTTTTTTGGGTATCTCAATCAGTTTTTTTTTTTTCACAGGGTATCTCAATCAGTTAACTTTTGATTTTACTAAATAATTCATAAAAACATATGACAATGATCTGTCAAAACTATCCAAAAAAAAACAAGTTCGAGGTTTTCTGGAGAGATAGAATTCCGACATAGAGATGTAAGAACGAAAGTCTGAACTTCTTATATAGATCCATTTTTAATAGAATTTAACAAGAAAGTTTGGATTTTTTTTTTTATGGTAGGCGGTACATTAAATCCTTAATCATTTCGATGCAGAAGTATATAATATGATTTTCTAGTCTTAGTGAAGGTCTTGCAATATAAGTTTAATCTTCCATAGTCTACTGAGATTAATTTAAAGGATATGTTCCATATCAAAAAAATTTAAAGGATATGCCGTAAGAATCATTAGGTGGGGTCAAATATGTTAAAAATTAAATGTGCTAGGGTCATTAATTAAATCATCTATTTTGTAGTGGTCACTCTGTGATAAAGAAAAAGTTATGAGCATAAGTGTTATGAAATATTAAAGTGTGGATACTTTAGGCAATTTCTAGTTTGATGAGGGGCCAAACTAGAAATTGATTCTCTATAAATAGAGGGTTATGGTCCCCAAAGAAATCCTAGCCGAAAATACAGAAACTCTTTGGATCCCCATCACCAAAGAACTAAAGTCTCATAGGGTTTGCTTTGGGAGATCCATTCCCTATTCATTCATATTCCTGAAGCATGGATCCATGAGGTACGTTTCCGCTCTAATTCTATTAATCAGATACTGATATGGTTATGGTTTATAAGATTTATAGATTAATATATCTAACATGTGGTATCAGAGCCACCATACACAGTTTCTGGTTGATAATCATGTTTGATTTTAATATATAAAATTCGGATTTATTTACAATTGGCAAAATAAATTCGGATTTATTTTTGTGTGAAAATTCTAGATTGTTGAATCTGTTTTTTCATTAAATTTTATGCTTGAATTTGGTATTCTGGGATCTTAATTTCGTTTGGTATTAGATCTATAAATTTGCATGTTTAGATCGAGTAATTTTGGTGATTTATCATAGATAAAGGCATGAATAAATCTTAGATCTAAAATAAAGTTTCTGGAATTTTATGAATCCGAGTTTCATTCCTTCGGTTTTAATTTTTCGGAATTAAGAACTATTTTCTGGAATTTTTTGAGTGAAATTTTCGGGTTCATGCGGCTGTGTTTCTGGGTTTCATAAACCCTAGTGGCCGCATGTCGAAGAAAAATGAAACGGTTCGTTTCATTATTAAGTTTTTTGGGCTTCTGTCAATTTTTTTTGTCTTTTTCGGCCCAACTTTCTGTATTAAAAAAAGTTTTCTGGGCCGCGAAGCCCAATTGGGAATGGGAAACATATGCTGGTCAATGCACTGTAGAATCGTGTTTGACCGGATTCGAACTAGGGGTTGGTTCGAAAGCAACATCATTTTCCCTCTTCTTCAACAACTCTACCACGTCAGTAATCTTGCATACAGAGCCCCCAAACTTATTGTTATAAGTTTGCGCAAGAACAAAAATCTAGTTTTTTAAATCAATAAATAAATTTGATTGTACAAGTTTAATATTAGAAGTGGATTAATTAAATCAAGATGTCGGCCTAAAGGAAGACCTCTCTTGAGAATATTTTTCCATGAAAAATACTGAATGATGTATGTATGTAAATTTATGCGGATATAATTCGGCCCAAAGGAAGATTTGTATTAGGCCAAATTTACATAAATACGTGTGTGTATTTTCATGCGAATATTAGATCAGGCCAAAGGAAGGTTTAATATTTGGCCGAAATACACATACACCTGTGATGGTA
>OVAN01007549.1:0-19498 GCA_900406275.1 Anastatica hierochuntica | reverse complement strand
ACTTGGCTTGGTCCTGGCGCCAATTGGCGCCAAGGACTTGGCTCGATCCTATTTTTTGGCGCTGCCAATTGGCGCCAAGACGGACCTTGGGTCTCGGTTCTGATCGACGTCTAGATCGGCCTCTAGTTCAGTCTTCAATCGGTTCCAAGACTCGTTCGTAGGTTTGGCGTCAATCGGCGTTTAGAGATTTCTTCGAAACGACGCGGTTCTCCGATGGTCACAAAGGTTTCGTATCATTTCGAAGTTCGTAATGCGAGGTCTTCCATGAGTTTATTCATAAATCGTGGATGTTAACTTAACCATTCGGGCTCTTTTGTTGTTCGCGGACGGATAACCTTTGTTGAATGATAGTTAAGTCTAGATGATGACCAGTCAAGACAGAGGTAAGTCTAGAAGACGCTAAGTCTTGACGGTGGTGAGTCTAGCTGTTGGTCGTGTTTCCGAGTAAGTCCGATTAGCGATGCGATCTTGGACGTTGATTTCGAGATGACCATTTTTGACACCAACAATCATAATGGTCCCTTTTATGTCTTATTTAAAGACTCATTCTATAATCATAAATCCAACCACGATAATGGGTTTTCACAATGAGAACAGAATAAAAGAGATGTGAAAATCGTTAAAAGCTCATATAAATTATCAAACATAAGCTAAACATAATCAGACACTTTAATAGCTATCCTCTAGACTCATACTTTAAGTATGTTCTTAATTACCTTAGGTAAAGCTTTCATAAATGAGTTTGTGACGATAAGTTCAGTGCCTATATGATTTAATGACAAACTTTTCTCTTTTGACATCATGCTTTATTTACATATATTCAAACCTAATGTTCATATAATTGGATCGTTTAGATATCATGTCATACTTAAAAAAGAATATTGCAACTTTATCATCACATGATGAGCTAATGGCTTGATAATAATGTCCAAAGCCCCACACTCAAAGAAAATCTTGCAATAATTCTTCCGTAATATAAGCTTCGTACTCAATCTTTATAGTGGATTTAAATTGCAACTTTAGGCTCAATTATAATATGGCATCTCTACTAATGAGATATATATTGCCAAAAGTGTAATGCTATAAACCATAATATCCACCAAAATTTGAGTTCGAAAATCTAATCATTTGTGGATGTGTTTATTTTCTGTATGTGAACAAGAATTTACTTATTCTTTTTAGATATCTCAAAACTTTTATTGACACAATATCAAATTTATCGTCTTTTGTCATAGGGACGATTCTAGAAGAAAACGTCATCATGGCAAATTTCTCAAAAACTTTATTAATATATACTCTATGAGAAAACCTTAACATTCCAAGTGATCTACCATGAAACATATTCAATTTAAATCACATAGATTGCCTCTCATATTTCTTTCATTCCAAAGTTCTTAAAGAATAATTCTGAGTCACATGTAGTATACCAAGATCAATAATGGCGAATAACATATCATCAACATACAACATTAAATTATGAGCTTACTCCCACTAATCTTGAAGTATATACATGGATCTAAAATACTTTCTTTGAAACCGAATTAAGTAATGGTTTCATAACAATTTAGATACCATTACCTCAATGTTTTTTAAATCTATAAATTAACTTATTTTGTAGACTATGTCTTCCTGAACTTCGATTATGAATCCTTCAAGTTGACGCATATTGATTTCATCTTGTAAATCCCCATTAAAAAGGCATCTTTTACATTAATTTGATATGACTGAATATCATATTGAGCTACCAATCCCAAGATTATTCTGAGAAAGACTTTTTTAAATACAAGAGAACATGTTTCACTATTGTTGGAACATTTTTTTGAATAAACAAAGTAGGCTAATAGACCAACTTGTTTATGTCCAAAAGTGTATTATTGTGTATGAAAATAACCCCTTTAGGCCACAACAGAAATTAATAAGATTGGAAAACCGAACCAAACCATTTTTGAAATCGTACCAGTTTCATGAAGGAATATTCCTTGGTTCTTTCTCTCTGGCACGTTCAACGTGCTCCTTCTTTGCTGGGATCACTTCCCTGATTTTGTGGGTTGTAAACAACTCAATCAATAATTTTAAAATAATGATCTTCATCTTCCTCATTTATGTTCTTTTTCAAAGAACGTAAAAAGAAAAAGAAAAAACTCCAACAATATCTCCATCTTTCTTCTTCTTCTAAAAAATCGTAAGTGTCTCGAGAGTATAACGTAGTTGTTAGTTCGTAGATTAAATGGTCAAGTGTTGTGATCATAGTCTATCGTGATTATATCTTTTTTTTTGCCAGTCTATCGTGATTATATCTTGGGATTCAGAATCTCATAAACCGCCAAATTGCGGGAGATTTCATGAATAAAAGAAAAAAGATTATTCTCCTCTTCACGAAATTCTTTTTCTTAACCGTTGTCGAATCCCATTTTTTCTCGTGATTTTCAACTTTGGATTTTCCGGTCTTGCAATCTTAAATTCATGAAACTTTCGTTTTTACTATTCACTAGAATTGAATTATCAATTGCGTAAAGTTTTTAAAAACGGTTTCTGAAACGATTTTTGATACGATTTTTTTTTTAAAGAAAAACAAAAAAAGTTATGCGAAATTTTTCAGCAGAAGGTTTCTCATTTAATCTTCATATTCATGCAAAAGCCACGCAAAAAATGAATTCTAAGAGAATAAGTTTTCGTGTTCGTGCAAAAACCACACAAAAATTAAGTTCTAATATAATAAGTTTTCGTGTTCGTGCAAAAACCAAACCAACACTGAGTTCTAAGAGAAGAAGTTTTCGTTTTCGTGCGAAAATTGGACAAAAACTGAGTTTTATAATAGAATAAGTTTTTGTGTTCGTGCTAAAAACCGCATAAAAATTTATTTCTAAGATAATAAGTTTTCATTTTTGTGCAAAAATCAGAAGAACCTGATTTCTGACATAATCAGTTTTCCTGTTTCCGTGCAAAAACCAGTTGATTCCGATATATTATGGGACTCTGGATTTTGATAAAAGCTATGCTTTGTGCAAAATATGGTCAGCGTCTTGATTATGGTATAATCATTGTTTATGAATTTTGATTTTCGTGCAAGATCTGGACAGAGACTTGATTTTGATATTATCATTGTTTTCTGCATTTTTATTTTCGTGCAAAATCTGGATAGAAACTTGTTTTTGATATAATCATTGTTTTCTGCATTTTGATTTTCGTGCAAATTACAGGCAAGGACTTGATTCTGATAGAATAAGTCTTACGTGCAAAATTCAGACAAACTCTGGATTTTGACAGGATTAGATTTCATGATTCTTCTTGCTAAATGCTTTAATAGCTCATTTTGATTTGTATTGAATCATACTAATTCTTGTTTGCTTCTTTTGAGAACAGAAATGGCAAACAACAATGAAAATGTGATCATTGGTGGCACTAACGGAGGTGCAAATGATGGGATGGACAAAAACAATGAGTTGACTCCCCCAAATGGGAGTGGTCAACCATTAGGACCTTCTGCAATTGATGTCCCGTCTGTACTTGTCGCTATAAGCGCAGGAGTTATGCTATACAAGTTCGATGGGTCCAATTTCACGACTTGGCAGCATAAGATGCACTTCTTTCTGACCACCTTGAGTTGGAAAAATACATCACAAAGACAAGACCATTTGTGTCTCTTGACTGTACCAACTCACGAGTTGTGGCCAGTGTTCAAGCATGTGATCATGGAGACTTTCTTTGCAAAGGCTACATTCAAAACCGCATAGTGGACACACGTTACAAAATACCCCGTGAGGTCAAAACTTCCAAGGATCTATGGGATATCTTGAAAAAGAAGTACAAGTCATACAATGTAGGCTCTGGGAAGTACGCTACCAGGAAATTTCTTGAATACAAAATTGTGGACTCAAGGTCCATCATGGAGCAAGTCCATGAGCTACAAATGATATTCCAGGAGATAGCTGATGAAGGAATGAAGATGTGTGAAACACTCACATCTACTTTGATAGGGAGATGTTTTCTACTTATTGAAAGAGCAATCCCGTGGAGCAGTTGATAATGGGGAACATTGTTCATTCCAAGATCGAAGGTCACATAACTGTGGTGTTGAAGATGACTTATGGACGTGAGGTCACTTTCCCCAACGTGTAGTACGTGAAAGACATGAGGAAAAACCTGATATCCGGAACAGTGTTGAGCAAACACGGATTTGGTATCTACTTTGAGGCTGATAAGTTGATCCTCAAGAAGCGTGGTGTTTTCTTGGAAAAAGGTTATATTAAAGGAGGACTTATCAAAATGTGTGTTGAGACAATCCAATGAAAGAAAAAGGTCGTTGATGGAGCTTCCTCTTCAAATGTTGTAACCAATAATGTTTTAATGAATAAGAATTCAGTTGCCTATGTCGTTGAATCTTTTAATATTTGGCTTGAACGGTTAGGACATGTGAATTATAAATCTTTACAATGATTGATTAATTTGAACCTAATTCCAAATTGCAAGATAAGCAAAGATAAATGTGAAGTATGCGTACAAGCGAAACTCACAAAACACCATCACCTCGTGTTGAAAGAACATCTGAACCTCTTGGCTTAATACACACAGATTTGTGCGAATTGAAATTTGTACAATCAAGAGGCGGTAAAAAGTATTTTATGACTTTCATAGATGATTGTACAAAATACTGCTACGTATACTTGTTACGTAGTAAAGATGAAGTCTTGGAAAAATTCAAAGAATATAAACTCGCAGTTGAAAATCAACTAGAGAAAACTATTAAAGTAGTAAGAAGTGATAAATGAGGTGAATATGATGGCCCATTTAATGCATCTGTCAAGAAAAAGGCATTATCTATCAAACGACCACTCCCTACTCACCAGATTCTAACGGAGTTGCGTAACAAAAAAAACCGAACTCTAAAAGAAATGATGAATGCAATGTTGCAGGAATCAGAGTTACCCCAGAACCTGGGGGGGAGGCGCTCCTCACCACAAATTATATTCTCAATAAAATACCGCACAAAGTCACTGGCAAGATGCCATATGAACTCTGGAAAGGTACAATACCTTCGCTCAAATAACTCAAAGTGTGGGGGTGCCTAACAAAAGTGGTAGTCTAACCTCCTAAAAAGGTCATAATCGGACCAAAGAAAATTGATTGTATTTTTATTGGATATGCACAAAACAGTAGTGCTTATAGGTTTCTGGTTCACAAATCAGATATAGTTGATATTCGTGTTAATACAATTATGGAATCAAGAAATGCATCTTTCTTCGAAAATATTTTTCCGTGTAAGGATAAATTAAATCCAAAGCAGACACGAGAAGAGAGAGACGCAAACCTCCTCTCTAATGAGGCAAGTACCTCTAGAACTTTATTAAGTGACGCAGAAGAAGTTGAAGATGAACCTAGACGAAGCAAAAAAGCTCATAAGAAAAAATCTTTTGCCGAGGGTTTCTTGATGGTTCTTCTTTTGGAGAATGAACCAAGAACATATATTGAAGTCATGTCTACACAAGAAGCACCTTCCTGGAAGGAATCCATCAACAGTGAGATCGAGTCCATTATGCGAAATCATACATGGGAGATGATTGTCTTACCTCAAGGGTCTAAGGCATTAGGGTCTAAATGGATCTTTAAAACCAAACTGAAAGCATATTGTTCAATCGATAAGTACAAGGCAAAACTTGTGGTGAAAGGATTCCAATAAAAAGAAGGTCAAGACTTCTTTGACACCTATTCTCCGATAACGAGGATAACTTCAATCAGAATATTGATAGCAATTGCAGCATTAAGAGACCTAGAAATCCATCAAATGAATATCAAAACTGCCTTTTTCAATGGAGATTTGGAAGAGGAGATATATACAAAACAACTCGAAGGATTCGTAGTCCCTAGACAAGAACACAAAGTCTGTAGACTTGTGAAGTCATTGTATGGATTTAAGCAAGATCTTAAATAGTGGCATGAAAAATTTGACAATGTAATGATGTCATATGGTTTCAGCATAAATGAATGTGATAAGTGGAGCTACATAAAAAGCACTGCTAGTGGGTATATTTTGTTTTGTTTATATGTAGATGAAATGCTCATTATTGGTAGTAATAAAGAAATAATCCAACAAACTAAGAACATGCTTACTGGAAAGTTTGACATGAAAGACATGGGTCTAACATATGTCATTCTTGGGATGAAGATTACTAGAACTTCTGACGAAATTATTATGTCACAAGAACATTATGCTGAAAAAATACTTGATAGATTCAAAAGCTACTCAAGAGGAATTACAAAAACTCCAGCAGACCCTCATCTTCACCTGGCCAAGAATTCAGGTGAAGTAGTGTCACAAGTAGAGTATGCAAGAATGATCGGAAATGTGATATACTTAATAACTTGTACTAAACTCGATTTAGCGGACGCAGTAAATGTTTTAAGTCCTACACCAGTATTCGGGACAAACATTGGAAAGCCATAACCAGAGTGTTGAACTATGTATGTTACACTAAAGATTATGAGTTGCATTATGGTAAAGAACCAGCAGTTTTGGAAGGATAAAGTGACGCATGTTGAATTTTCGACTAGAAAAACTCAAAATCCACAAGTGGATATATCTTTACACTTGGTGGTGCAGCAATGCCCTGGAAATCTTCCAAAAAAACTGTATTAGCCAGATCCACTATGGAGTCGGAGTTCATAGCTCTCTGGACACAAGTAAAGCATAAGTGAAGTGGCTTCGAAATTTTTTGGAAGATATCCGATGTGGGAGAAGCCTGTGCCGGCATTACGTCTACACTATGATAGTCAATCGACTATTTTCCGGGCACAGTGTAATCTCTATAATGGTAAATTGCGTCATATCAGAAGACGACATAAATCCATTAGACAATTGATCTCAAGCGGTATAATCACATTGGATTACATTAGATCGGTTGATAACCTAGCGGATCCATTAACTAAAGGTTTATCACGAGATCAAGTTGCAAAATCATCAAGAGGAATTGGTTTAAAGCCTATGACTTAAAAGATGAGTTTGATGGAAACCCCACTTATGTAACTGAAAATCCTAAGAAGTAGGTTCAAAGGGACAATTGAATCAAATTAATTCTGCTAAGAGAACTGTGAGACTAAAATCTCTACTCAATTCCTAGGATGATAAATAGTGTTACTTGTACATGTTAAGGTTAAGCGTTAGCTTTTAATGATTCTATAACTTTGTAAAGTGGAGTATTACAGGATGCTTCTGAAAAACAAGCTTATTACATATCACCTAGTGAGTGTGAAATGGGGTTGTTTCTAGGAGAATGAAGGAAAAGCTATATTCTGTAAGTTCACTGACGAAAGACTAGGCATGTTCACGGCCAAAATGAACACAATAGAGAACTATGTTCTAAGAGAAATGAAATTGGTTATAGTTGTTGTCTCGGTTTACACAAAAATCCGGGTGGTTCAAGACATCATGTTTATCTCCTGACCAAGTAAACCCGACAGATATTAACAATTAGTGGTTCAAGGCTGAAAAATGTTACTTACTCAGAAACAGTGAATTTTCGCATATACTCTCGAAAAGTCCTTCTATCTAGTCAGTCAAGTTAGTCTAGTCAGTAGTGTCAATCGAGTCTTTCGAGTCTTCATATGTTTAGAGTTATTTCTATTCATGTTGGGGATTGTTGGAACATTTTTTGAATAAATAAAGTAGGCTAATGGACCAACTTGTTTATGTCAAAAAGTGTATTATTGTAAATGAGAAATAAGCCCATTAGGTCCCAATGGAAGTAAATGGGATTAGAAATCCGATTCAAACTGTTTTTGAAATCGGACCAGTTTTGTGAAGGAATATTCCTTCATTCCTTCTCTCTGGCACGTTCAACGTGCTCCTCCTTTGGTGGGATCACTTACCTGGTATTGTGGGTTGTAAACAGCTCAATCAATGAGTTTAAAATAATGATCTTCATCTTCCTCATTTATGATCTTTTTCAAAGAACGTAAATCGAAAAAGAAAAAAACTCCAGCAATCTCTCCATCTTTCTTCTTTTTCTAAAAAATCGTAAGTGTCTCGAGAGTATAACGTAGTTGTCAGTTCGTAGATTCTATGGTCGAGTGTTGTGATCATAGTCTATCGTGATTATATCTTGGGATTCAGAATCTCATAAACCGCCAAATTGTGGGATATTTCATGAATAAAAGAAAAAGATAATTCTCGTCTTCGCGAAATTTTTTTCCTTAATCATTGTCTAACAATGTTTTTTTTCTCTCGTGATTTTCAATTCGGATTTTCCGGTCTTACAATTATAACCAAAATTCTTCTTTATGATTTAAACTTTTAGCTAGAAGTCGACTTTATGTTGTTCAGTATTACAATTCTAGTTGAGTTTGATCTTTAAGATCCACTTACACTCGACTGGTTTATGTCCTTTAGATAATTGAATGAAATCCCATACTTCATTTCCAGCCATCCAATTTACTTCATCATTTATGGCATTGATTCATTTATCAGAATTATTAACGTGAATAAGAAACCAAATCTTGAATATTATGTTCACCAGATTCTAATTGAAAAGTATATAGTCATCAGAAATAGCATATCAACTTAGCAGATCTTCTTAATGCTAGTTCCTTTTTAACTTTAGGTACTTTATCATTATTGGCGACTTTTCATTATGGAGTATATGTTCATTCACTAGGTTTTTTCTCACTGTTTAATCGTACAACTATAGGAGGATTTTTAACATTAGAAATTGAAGGCAAAGGAATATTTATCGTAATTTCTTTAATAACCACTTCTTGAACTTTATAACTCCCACTAATTTCGCCTTTCTCATGAAATTTGAAATTATTGGTTTCTACTGTTTTCATACTACGATTAGGACGATAAATTCTATATCCATTGGATTTCTCAAGAAAACATATAAAGTAACCATTGATCATTCTGAAATCCAATTTCTTTACATATGGATTGTATATTGTTGGTTTAGTTGGACATCTTTAGATATTAAGATGTGCCATACTAGGTTTCCTTCGAAAGAAGTCTTTGAAACTGCTTTGATGGAAATCATAAGCAAGATATAATGCATCCATCCACAATGATAAAGGTAAGCTTACATGAATCATCATGAACCTAACCATCTCCGTACACGTACGGTTACGCCGTTCAACTACACCATTAAACCATGGAGAACCAGGCATTGTGTATTGGGAAACGATTCCTAATTTTTGGAGAAGTTTGGCATAAAAGTTCATGATGTTATCTCGTTTCATCATACCTGCCACAAAGTTCACCACCTCTATCTAACCTGATGATTTTTACTTTTCTCTCTAATTGCCTCACAACCTCAATAATGAATGCTTGTACAACATGCACAGAGACTTTAATGAAACATATATATAACAATAACGTGAAAATCAATAAATGTAATAAAATACTTTTCACCTCCAAAACCTGAAATGTCATAAGGTCGACAAAATATTTGTATGCATGATTTCAGGAAGTTGAATACTTCTTGTGGCTCATTTTGTAGTTAGCTTTCTTACCCTTAATGCAATATATACACATATTATTGTTGGTCAAATCAAGATTTAGAATAATCTTATCTTTTACCAACCTTTTAATCCTTTCATTAGAAATGCATCTCAATCTTTATGCCGCAAGAAATAAGAGTCATCAGTACATGTTATTCTTTAATTTTCCTTTAGATGTATTTCTAAGTTGATAAGCTAATTTTAACTTTCATAGGCCATCGACTAATATTCTTGAGCTTATTCATTTAGAGTTCAAGAATAAATTTTAAAGACCATTTTCTTAAGTAGGATTTGAAAATCAGCCTCAAGTTTACTTAATGAAACTAAATTGTGGAAAATAAATGGAGCATATAGTGTATGAAATAAATCCAAAGAGAATCTACTATCTAAAATGAGGAGTGCTTATAGTTTCCACTGACACTTTGTCTCTGTTTTTCATAAGTAAATAGTTTTCACTTAAATTTATGGTTTAGATCATAAGGAATCTCTACACGGAATTAGTTTCTTATACATTAGCACCGTTATATATCCATCAAGCTTTTGAAAGAAACATTAGTGAGTCTAGATTCTAAAAGACTTACGGAACCTATACAGTTACCTTTCTTTTCGAACCATTCTCTCTTTTTAGTGGAATCGTTATAAAAATGACCAAATGTTTGTCATATTTCTTTGTATTTTTCTTCTCATTTACTTAATTATGATCATTAACTCTAGGTGGTGTTATTTTTTTGGCTCACATGATGCATTTCCCAGCTTTATGTTCAACTTATTAAACATAATGGAAACTTTAATAACTTAACAACCAAGCTAACCTCTTGGACCAATTTTATTAGCCAATTCATTCGGCGTTCATTTTCATCGGTGACATTATAATTATTTTAGAATGGTCCATATTGAGGAGGTAATGAACTTGAGTAAATTGGACTAGAAATAAATCGTCCACACTCATTCCTAAATCCTTTAGTTTAGTCGTAAAGCTAGTCAGTTCAATGCAATGTTCATGCATAAACCTTGTGTCATATTACTTTGTGGTTGTAATGTCTGCCATAAGTTTCCCTATTAGGGATTTGTCTACAATCTTAACATATTCTTCTATAGCTATTAGATAAGCTTTCGCTTTATCTACATATGGGAAGTAATTTTTTATGTTGCTAGTTATTGTCATCCTTAAGAACATAATGCTCGATCTGTTCAATTTCTTTTCCAAGCTTTATGGAAATTCTTTTCATCCTGAGTACTATATTATAACGGATTTGGCTATCCTCGTGGAGTGTCAAATCCAAATATAATACTCCTAATATGAACTCAACTTTCTCTTTACATTATGAGAAATTGATTCTCGTGAGGATTAGAACAAAAGAGACCATAGCTGACAATTTAACAACAAAACATACTTTAGTATTTCGTTATACACTACGTTTTTAATTAGGTTTTTAAGCATAATCAACACATATAATTATTGAATACATGCATATGCCATGAAATTATGGTGTTCTTGTGGGTAACAATCATACTTTCATCAATAATCATCTTATTCGAAAAATATTTATTAGTGATGTATTGTATTACTCAAACTAAGTTATCTGTAAATATACTTAGTCCAATACACACACTCTATCAGTTAATAGATCATATTTTGTGTTCATAGTCTACTTGTGGGTAATTATTTACTCCACAAAAAATCAAACACTTATTCAAACAATAGTTTTCATTTGCAAATCATTGTAGGAAAAGTAATTGTGGTGATATATAAACCCTAATTTTCCACTTTATATGAAAATTTTGTTTTATATAAACAATGCACATATTACATAAATTGATTTTATACGAATTATGTACAGGAAAATTTATGCATACATTATTTCTCATTTCAGAGATCTAAATAGAGTATACATAGATCATATACAACTCAAAATTTCCGAGAACTCTCATGTGCTCAACTTCAGCACATAAAAAGGTAAACATAAATTTAAATATATTTCTTCATTACCTAAGTATAGATCTATTTTCCACTATCTAAACCATTGATCTATTATACTTTTCGGATTAACTCGATGTTTATAACCATTCTCTGATACCACATGTAAACTTGATTTACATGAACTCTAAGATCTTTAATCATCTAAACTAATCACATAATAGAACTATATGGAGGATTAGTGGAGTACATCTATTCATTGATTCGGTGAAGTCTTCACGAACGGTTTTTTGAATGGAAAACGTACTAGATCTTTAAGCATAAGTTAGTACTTCTCTCCCCTTACCTAAGAATCTTTTTTAGTGTGTCGATCTTAAGGATTTCATTTGGTTGCTTTGTGGTGGACCAAAGGAAACTATATATAGGCAAGGAGAGGAACCAAGCTTCCTTCGTAACCTTTTGTTATTACTTAGTTGGCAAATAAAGGAAACTTGCCCAAAAAGTTTGCTTTAGCTTACCCAAGAAGTTCCCTTATTACTTGCTTGGCAAGTTACTTACGGCAGAAGTAAGTAAACGAAACCTGCCCGAGAATTTTCTTTTAGCTTCTCCGGGAAGTTTCTTTTCGCCTCTTCAGTAAGCTTCTTTCAGCTTTTTCGTAAGCATTTTTTAGGATCGATCTCAACCTTCCATCAAGGTTGAGTATCAGATCAATCTCAACCGTCCATTAAAGTTGAGTAACTAGGAATTAAGCTCTTTAATATTCCATTTCATTGGTTATCCAATATGATTAAGATTTAATAATCTCAATTAGAAATAGATTACCATAAGACCACATAGTGGAAAAGAAACAAAGTAATATTTCTTACACCTACCCATCTTAGGTATATACCTCACATTGCTCAGGGTCTCCACGCTTCCATCATCATTATCTATTGTCACCATTCATGTTCCTTTGACCTTTGCAAAATGTATTATTTCCAACGAGAACCCGATTACCCTCTAGTTCCATGAAATCTGTCAACATGTCCTTCGTTAGTGTGATATGAAAGTTGCATCCAGCGCCAGACCCCTTCATCTTACGGGGCAACTAGAGTAGTTGTTAAAGCTATTGGCTCTAGAAGGGTTATAGTCATATTTTCTAAGTTTTGAGTCTTAAGTTGTTGTCCCTTTTTCTTCTTTTCAGGACGATCTCGTTTCCAATGACTCTCACTTCCATGAATCTAACACGACCTGCCATTCTTTTCACTGTTTCTTGTTTTTGACTTTGATCTGTGGCATCTCTTAGACTTATTTCCAGTCCATTGCTGCTTATTTCAACCACCATTAGATATTTTATCATATATGCCTCTGGTCTCAACAAACAGAACCTTACACTGCTTAGTCTTGTTCAACAAGCCCTTTTGCCTCAGATCATTCTCCTAAGAGTAGGTTGTTGTCACTACTACTAACAATTAAGGTTTTTTTACTCTGAACCAGATTGTAGTGTGTGCACTAAAGGATCATACACACTAGGTAGATCTGAAAACATTTGAATAGCTCAATCTTCATCAGACATTTCTATCTTGCGGCTAGCTAAATCTGTTATTAGCTTTAAGAAGACATCAACATTCTCCTCAATAGATTTGTCCTCATCCATCTTGAAACATGAGAATTTCTTCTTCTGGAATAACCTATTAGGGAGAGTTCTGGTAATCTTTCTCTAACGCTTCCCACATCCCAAAGCTTTACTCTTATGCATTATCTTCCTCAAGATAAGATAACTTATACACGCACTTAGTAGACTTTTAACCCGTAGGTATTTCTCAACTGTTTTAACATCCATCTTAGGTTCATCACCCTCAACTTCCTTTCCTTTATATGATGACAATGAAGCATCCCTCTATAATACCGATAACAAACCCTGTATCTCTAGTTAATCAAGCATGTTGTACTTCCATAACCCAAAATCTCCTTTACCATCGAATTTCTCCATCTCAAACCTTCATGGTGTTGGATTCATCTTTGTCGCTAATATGTAATTATCCTTTTATTACATGCGAATAACAAGAACGAGACCAAAAAATACAAACAAAGATCAATAGCAGTTGTATCCAGATTCCTCTGAGCAATGTCGATTCCTATACATAACCAACCATTACAAGAGATCTAGGAAAGAAACACTCCTTGTGATTGAAGCTTGAACACACGACTGAAAGTTCAATCGAATCTCCTTTGATTATCTCCCTACAGCTCAACAAGAGCAAAGAATGTGAAATTCTCAAACCTCTTCTAGCTCGAACCTCCAATGAATCGTGGATTGCCTTTTCCCTTGCTCTGATACCACTTGTTAAAGATATCATGTTCGATTCTCTAGATTTCTGATGATGATCACTTAGTCTCTCACGATCTCTCTCTCTGTTTCCCTTGTGTAAGTGATTTGCAACTAACACCACTCAAAACAAAAAGAAAGATAAGACGATAAACACTCCAGAAATTATAGAGTTCTCTACGAATGGGTACATCTCTCTTTGGGATTGAGACCAAGGAATTCACTATGAGATTGATTAAAGAAGCTTAGAGCTACCTCAACCATGGCTTAACAACCACCATAAAAGAAGAAGGAGAGAGTTTGTTACAATCTGTTTTATCGACTAACTCTTCCTTTTGTTTTAACTTTGATGGGCCTTTTCTAATTCACAAACCAATTTGATTTAGCTCTATGGCTTTCTCCTTCCTTCTCAGGCTTTTATTAACGAGACCCAAAAACTGGAGTAGGGCAAAATTGAATCACTCCTCACAGCTCTGAGAGCTGAGCTCTGTTGTTAATTGTGATTCAAAGCAATGTTGTTTATTAACCATTACAAAGATGTAACTTACATGGGTAATGCAAAGAAGCGTATATGGACCGAGAACAACGAGCAATCTAGTTTATATTGGTATAATATATAGCTATATTTTGGCTGGGTTAAAACGATATGGATTTTAAAAAACTTCATGAAGATGTCAAAATAATTATAAACAATATTGAAACAGATCTTAACGAGCTAATGGCATTGGGATAGACGAATTTTTTGTTATTGTTAAACTTTTGTAATAAGAACATGTAAAATGTAGTGCATGGTATGATATGGGTCTCATTATAAAATGTCTTTTATCAAAAAAAAACATGTAAAATGTAATGCATGGTATGACATGAAGGGATATACTGAATCAATGATTTTACTTTACTTAGATATATTTTAAATCCTAGAGTGTTTAAAAAAATTTAGATAATTTAAATGATTCACGAATATTTTAAATAATTTATACAACATACCTAGAACCATGAATTTTTTTTATCGAGTGTATAGTAAACATGAAAAATAGAAAGGAAAAATTTTTAATAAACTGGAAAAAAATATTAAATATACATATATCATATTTATAGATTTAAGCTTTTTCAAATAACTTACCTAGACGTCATCCCGGAATGTAAAGGGAGTTTTTTCTTTCTCTATTTCTTTGTTTCTCGCATTTTAAACACTGACAGGGACAAGTTAGCACGTGTTGCTCGACTTCATCCGCACAACTTGCGTTATGTAAACTCTACGAATCAGGTCTGGTTTTTCAGACTAATATATTTATTTAAAGTTGTTGACAGAAAAACATTTTTCAAATAACTATTGTTTAGTTAGGATTTTCCTTCAATCATTTCAAAAAAAAAAATTGGATTCAAAAAAGATAAAGTCCAGAAGAGAGTTTCTGAAAGAAGTCGCTGCCGTTTTTGGATCCTTTATGAGCGATGTGGAAAGGACCCCTATTTTGTTTTTCTTTCTCTTTATCTCTTTAAGGCTTAGAGTCACCGGGTCTCTGCGAGGGTGAAAGTTGACCGAAGAAGACATTGCGAGAGAAATGGTGTGATGGAGGTTCAACGGTTCTTTCTAGCCATGTCTGCCACTACTTGCTCGGATTTGTGGCGTTTATGTTATGGCGTTGATTTTGACCGGATCTGATGAAGGCTTATCAGAGTTAGGGTTTTTCAGAGCAGCATTTGGACTACCAGACTCATCCCTCGTCTTTTCTTATTCCCTTGAAATGTCATTTCTAGCCTCTCGTCTTGAGTTAATGTGTAAAGATGTGTTATGCCTCAATCTCTTGTGTATTATCAAATCTATACAAGTTCATTTATACAACAGCAGAGTCGGCTAACTATCCTATAAACTAGGAGCTAAGCATCAACATAAATTATGTATTAAGAAATATATATATTCAAGTATATCTATCTCTAATACTCCCCCTCAAGATGGAGCATGGAAATCTTGAATGCTCATCTTGTCCATAAGGTAGCGAAGTTGTTGTCGTCCGAGTGGTTTTGTTAAAATATCCGCTAATTGTTCCATTGTTCCGGTATGTGGAGTTGGAAAGATTCCATCTTGGACCGCGTCTCTGATAAAATGACAATCAATCTCCACAAGCTCTATTTGTTCATGAAATACCGGATTAGCCGCTATGTGCAACACCGCTTTATTATCACAATGAAATGGGATCGGTTGACGACATGATATGCCCAAAGATTCAAGAATTTCGATGTCCACTTTAGTTCATTGTAAGTCATAGCCATTGACCGATATTCGGCCTCAGATAAGGACCGTTAAACCGTCGGTTGCTTCTTCGTCTTCCATGACACAAGAGAATCACCTAACATAATGACAAATCCCGTCAATGACTTTCGTGTAAGCGGAATAGTGGCCCAATCCGCATCTCTATAAGCTGATAGTGTGAGATTATTATTTGCACGTAACAACACTCCCTGTCCCAGAGATCCTTTTAAATAACGAACAAGTCGAATAACAGCCTCCCAATGTCTATGCCGCAAATACTAAAGGAAATGAGCCACAATGTGTACTGCATAGCTCAACTCAGGTCGCGTAACAGCTAACTAAACCAACCGACAAACTAAATGTTTATAAACTCTCGGATTTGTGTAGAAAGGTCCATCATCCCGAGCTAAATTATGCTAATGCTCAATAGGAGTGTCAACGGGTTTTGAACCAAGTAATCCACACTCGGAAATGATATCCAAAGCATATTTCCTATGTGATATTCAATACCTTCTTTTGCACGAGAAACTTCAATACCCAATAAATATTTCAAAACTCCTAGATCTTTCATATGAAAGCATCGATTGAGATAATCTTTGAAATTAAATATTAGCCTCAAATTATCTCCTCTGATGATCAAATCATCCACATACACCAAAACAAAAACTGTGGATCCTGCACGAGTCAACATAAAGAGAGAATAATAAAGTCTATTCTGTTTAAAACCAAATTGCATTAGAGCCACTGAAAGTCGAGAAAACCAGCATTGTGGTGTTTGTTTAAGCCCATATAATGCTTTCTTTAACTTGCATACTTGATTTGGAACTGAAGAGGAAAACCCCGGTGGTAATGCTATATAAACCTCTTCTTCTAAATCACCGTGAAGAAATGCTGTATGGACATCCATTTGATGCAATTCCCATTCATGTGCTGCCGAAATTCCAAGAATGATACGAATCGTATTCATCTTCACAACTGGGACAAAAGTCTCATTATAGTCAACACCCTCTTCTTGATTGCAACCAAGTGCAACCAAACTTGCTTTGTATCGTTCAATCGTATTATCAGAGTTGTACTTGATTGTAAAAACCCACTTGGAACAAATAACTTGCTTATCTGTAGGCAATATAGTAATGTCCCTCATACCATTACGTTCAAGTGCAGTAACCTCTCATTTCACGGCAAAGCTTCACTTCTCATCTAACATAGCTTGTTTAAAAGATGTTAGTATAATATTTGTCTTAACGCCCGCAAGAAACGCTTGTAAATGAGGAAACAAACGATGACATGAAACATACTTAGTGAGAGGATACGTAGAATTTTTTGAAGACTTTGTTATGGTCGGGGAAGCAAGAGAGAGTTTTTCATTAAGTTGTGCATTGTACGTGACATAAGGATCAAGCCGAACTGACTTAGTCTAGTACGATGGCCTCTGCCCAATAATTTTGTATCATGGTCAACAAGATGAGTATTATCCATGATTTGTTCTTGAACATGTTGTATCAGTGGAGAAGGAGCCGCAGTTTGTGGAGAAATAATATCTCCCCTGTCTCCAATATTTGCGGCATCCTTGGTGAAGAAGAAGAAGTCAGCTCATGGAAATCATCATCATATACGGCGGGATGTATCATTGACGAACTAGATGCTTGAGATGATGTTGTACCCTTATCAAGATATGGATATATATGCTCATGAAACACCACATCACAGGACACAAACATTCGTTATGTTTCAAGATCACAAACAGTCTACCCCTTCTTTCCCATCGGTAGCCAAGAAAAACGTATCTCGTGCTTCGATTATCAAATTTATCTTTGTCACGATTTATACTTCTCGCATAACATAGAATCCCAAATACTCTAAGGTGATAATATGATGAAGATGTATTTCGTATGGAGTCTTGTTTTGTAAGAGTACTACAGGAGTCCTATTGATCAAGTAAGTAGCAGCAAGAACACTTTCCCCTCAAAATCGTTTTGGTAACTTCCCCTGAAAGAGTAAAGAACGAGCAATATTTAAATTATTCCTACGCCTTTTCTCCACTCTTCCGTTTTGTTGAGGAGTGTCTACGCACGATGTTTGATGAATGACTCCCTTTTCCGCAAAAAAAATGATCGAAGAGATATGAAATCGGACCCATTGTCACTGCGTATCATCTTGATATGCTTTGAGAATTGACGTTCTACTTAATCACAAAATGTCTTTAATGCATTCGCAGCCTCCTTTTTCTCAAGTAAAAGTATTTTCCAAATAGCTCTTGAAAAATAATCAGCAATTGTCAATAAATATAGTGCCCCTGAAGTAGAAGAAATTTGATAGGGACCCCATAAGTCGCAATGTACCAAAGAAAAACACTCATCAAATTTATTAAGACTCATTGGAAAAGCATCTCGAGTTTATTTTGCATGAAGGAAAACCTCACATCCATGTTCAAATTCCCCTACACTACTAGAAAAACCACTGAGTCAAGATAAAACAGAAAGTACTGTAGAAGACGGATAACCCATGGGACAATGCCACAAGTCGCGAGTGTTCAATTTCCCCACATGACTTGCCTGTACTACCACAACACTTGTATAATGAAAAAATCCACCTCTTCCTTCATCCGCACCAATCAAAGTCTTCAAAGCGAAGTCCTGTATCACCAAATCCTTTTAGTGAATAACACAAAACTTGCCATATCTCTCAACAATTGGCTGACAGATATAAGTGTCAAAGAAAGATTTGGAGCATAATAGAGGTTTCATATAATAAATCGACCACCAAGATTCAATCGTCCATGTCGTGCGGCACAAGTTATTTGCTCATTAGGTAAGGCAACAGGACACAGAGATATCGTCACGAGTTCATTAAAAAAATTAATATCTCCTGTCATATGGTGTGAGGCTCCAGAGTCCATGATAATATCATATCGACTTTCTTTGATTGTTCACAAAGTGAGCTAGTGAAGCCCATTGGTTTTTATTTTGTGGAGACAATCTCACCAGCTTGAGCATTATAAGCTCGAAATCAAGGACCACGGCTGCCATGACCACGTTATGTGTTCATAATTTAACGCATTTTTAGCATCATTTAGTATGTGTTTTAGTTGCATTTAGGTTGTATATAATGCATTTAGGTGTTAGAATTCATAAAGTTTCTAAGTTGAATCTAGTTTAGATTTTCGTCTTTGCATTGCATTCTTTTGCATTTGTAGGTGCAACATTTGGGTGAGCAACTTGAGAGCTTGGGATGATGGATTCTTGATGCTTAAATGGTGAATAAACAAAGAGAATCAAGAGCCAAGATGAAGTGTAGAAGAGACTATATGCAAATAATACGCCATTCTGACGGCAATTGAAAGAACAAGAAGAAGAAGCTGTCAAGGTTGCTGGCCATGGACCTCCAGGTCGATGGCTGGCGACCTAAGGTCGATGGCTGGCAACATCTAGAAGAAAAGATGTTGTTTGCTGCCAAGGTTGCTTGTCATCGACCCGAGATTGGCTCTCATCGACCTGGGAGGTCGACGACTGACAACCTTGGCCGAAAAATGCCCTTT
>OVAN01007548.1:0-19501 GCA_900406275.1 Anastatica hierochuntica | reverse complement strand
ACTTTGTGAATTGAGCTGAGATGGTTCTTAATTGTTTCCCCCTTAACAATATATAATCCTAATGAAATGAATTCCCTGAGAACATCCTATGCCTAGCGTCTTCCTCCAATCGTTTTACAACTCGTGTTTACTTGCTTCCTTTTGATTTCGAATTTAGTTTCCTTCTTCCAAATTTACTTTTCCGCCTTAGCCCGTATTTGATTCAACAGTTCTTTGCACACTTTGGTCCTTGTGGATTTCGATACCCGACCCACTACAACGTACTTAACTGTACGCTTGCAGTGATTTCTTGGGTGAAAACCTGAGCCATCAGAGGGTTAAGACATGAGCCTTCTTCTAAGTTCTTTGCCTTTAATGCCGGTCCAAGAACGTGTTGGTAAGAATTTAGCTATGGCTCAAATGAAACTAATTGTCGTTAAGATATTACAAAACTTTGACATCGAGGTCGTTCATCATCAATTGGTAGTTGATTTTAAGATCAATTTTCAGAGACAAAGGTGTGCTTTGAAGACAACAATTGAAATTTATCGACATGGTGAATGGGAGAATACACCGAACATAAGAAAGAGATAACGATCGTGGGAGAGAGACATGTTAGGTACGATTTCTAAACTAAGTAGATGATCAGAATGAGTATTCTATACTCAGCTAGTATATTAAATAAAATATGACTTAACTATTTATTTTTTATGAAAAATACACAAGTAGTCTTATTTATGTTTCTAATAGTTTCCATATTTTTTAAAAGTTTTCAGAATTTAAATTACTATTTTTTGCATTACATAAGGGTACAACATGTCAAAAATGGCCAGAAATTTCGAAAGTTCTATTTGGAAAAATTCAAGTTCAAAATGTCTCATTTTTCCATTTTTCTCTTTTTTAACAAATGATCATTTATATTCTAATCTTAATTATATTACAAATGATGAGCAATCAGACGCTATCTGCATTTCATACGGTTTGGGTGAACAACTTTACAAACGACTCCACGACGCAACTCTCCTCGTAACTCCTGGATCTACTATGAACAGTTTTGCATGTACAACATCCTTGATGGACAAGCTCTCCCCACAACACACGAGACCACAACGCCAAAAAATTGCATTCTCTGGTATTCGATTCTCAAACTTGGTGTAGAAGTCTTTAAACCCTTGATCACAAGGCCAAAAAGGCTTCCACTGCAACTTCTCACTGCAACGACTTTTTAGCTTTAGTATATTGGTACGTGCCATGATATATTTTGTTTCTTTATGTTGTAAGCTGTAATTTATTATCACAAAAAACTTGTAAATGGTTTAGTTTATGGTTTATCTACATTTATTCTACCAACTAGGGTGTACATTTAATTTTTTGTTTCAGGTCGGGTTGGTTCTGATTGGATCCGTGTAATTCAGGTTTACCTATCTAAGATTCGTTTAGGAATCAGTTAAGTTTTGGGTTGTTTCCAGGTCGAATCTTTTCGAGTTCGAATCGATTTAAAAAAATTTGAAAGGAACCGAAATGACAGCGAAACCCAAAAAAAACCCGAGAAATCCGAGAAAACATGAATTACTCAAAAACTCCGAATTATCAAAAAAATTAAAGAAGATAAAATAAATTTTTATTGTGATTTGGATACCAGTTTCAGTTTCTAATTCGATTCTAATTAAGTTCAGGTATCCGAAATATTTTTAAATAGAGATTTTTAGAATTTTTTGATTCGGTTGGTTCCTTTCTATTTATTGATTCGGATTCCGTTCGAGCTTTCGAGTATGGATAATTTGCGCAGCCCTAGTACCAACTATCGTGGTCCATTCCATGTCTTTAATGTTTTAAAATTGATTATCGTATTGACCATTTGGATACTTCTAAGCGAGTTCATAAAAGGATCCACACATGAAAGAACTATATTTTGCAAGTTGAGCTAAGTGATATAAACTTGGAATAATCTTTTGAGGATCGAACTCCACTCTATTCCATCAACTCGTTATCTCATGTTGTCTCTACATGGGTACCTAATGTAAGTTATAGTTAGTGTCGATCCTGAGTGAGTGCAAGTATAATAAGCACATGTTTGCAGCCATTTTTCTCGAAAAAATCTTTAAAATCGATTAACTTTTCAAAATGATTTAAAAACACATGAACTATAAATTTTAAGAAAGGATAATTGTATTGATATCAAAACTGATATATATATACCGATTACATAAGACATATTAGGAATACATATATTCGATATTTACAATGATGATGACTTATTAGTTAACGTAATTGATAACGTGATTGAGATTGGGAATGATACTCTTTCCCCTAATATGCCCCCTCAAGATGGAGGTGCTTTTGCAACGTCAATCTTGGATGATTGCGTAGTAAACGGTGAGCGTGCCAATGACTTGTCTGTGCATCGACAAATTGATCTTTCGAGGAGACGTGTGCCATGCGAAGGATCCAGCGGTTACGTGATTGTGAATGAAGTGATAATCTAGTGCTAACTGCTTCATACGTGTATGGAAAATTGGTCCGCACATAAGTAAGTGGCTCCGACATTGTCATAGTATATGATTGGAGGTACATCGATGGTGATTCCTAGTTCGGAGAGTAATAAGCATATCCATCAAACTTCAGCATATGTATTAGCAATGAAGCGATACTCTGATTCTTCTGATGAACGAGCAACTCCTTTTTGCCTTACATAAGACCAAAATATTAGATGCTTACAAGGTAGACAATGTAAGCATTTTTGGACACGAAATCATCGGGATCCCCGACCCAGTCTCGTCGGAGTATGTGTGCATGGAGCTAGTATTAGAGCGGTTATAAAATAGATCATGGTCTGGAGCACCTGTCAGATATCATAGCACCCATTTTGCAGCTTGCCAGTGGTATGTAGTTGGGGCGTGCATGAACTATGAGAGGTGATTAACAACATAGCAGATGTCTGAACGTATACAAGAGAGATATTAGAGACTCCCTATGGTGGCCCAATATTCGATGGGATTGGGAAGCGGTGAACCACACTTGAGTGTGAGCTTTGAGGAGGAAGCCATCAGGTACTTACTAGCCTAGCATCAGACATATGGCAGCGAGTTAATATATCAAGAATGTACCTATTTTGTGTAAGATGTAACCCTTTGGTTGTTCGGAAAGCCTTAGTGCTGAGGAAGTAGCTGAGATCCTCATGGTCTTTAACCGAGAAATGAGTAGCTAGAGATGTTAATATTTTTTGAAGCAAAATTGGATCATTACCAATAATTGATCCCATTACGTTTTCGTGTACAACTGGTGAGACAAGTGAGAGTGTACCAGGATGAACGACTGAGGTATACTCTTCATACATGGCGTTACACCGCTTGGGATCAGCTAAGGCCTGAGCGAATGTTCTGGGTATCGTAGGTGTTAGTTTGGTTGAGCTGGAAGTGGTGAGGCCGTATTTGTGATTTAGTTTATATATGCCCTTTTTGGCTCGCATGGTCAGAGGGTGATCGTTAAGGACAAGTGCAGGAGGAGGTGGAGATGGTGGTTAAGTTTGTCTGGTTACGGTGTAAGAGATTGAGTTTGATGGAGGAGAGAAGGAAGAGGTAGGCAATGTAGATGATGATATGTTTGGTAATGAGCTCGAGCTATTGGTGGAAGTTGTTAGGCTTGGAGTTGTTTTTTGAGCCAGGACTAAAGTTGAGGCCCCATATGAGTTGTTATCGTTGGAGTAGTGTGTTGGAGACAATTGTAGAGACGACGATGGAGAAGATTCATTTTGTGGATCAGTTGTCAGTGTTGGTGAAGAGACAACCCTGGTCGGTGGGTGTGTGGCTGGTAAGTGTGATGATGGCGAACCAATTCCGGTTCTTGTTGATGGTGAAGGTTCTGACGACGGCAACATCAGAGGTACAAGACTTGATATAAGTGAAGTTATGTGAGTGAGTATGACTGAAATTGTTGGTGCCAATTTGATATTGTAGGCCTAAACTTGGTTGCGAGGATAAGAAAGTGTATGGAATGGGTAAACATCTTCGTTGATCCGGACATGTCGAGAGACATACATCCAAAGGGTGGTTTGGCGGTAGCAAAAGTCGACACTTTGGGTTAAAGAGTAGCCAAGAAATACACAGGAGTTGAGCGAGGTTCGAGTTTGTAAGAGCGATTTGGCCGCAACCATGGGAAGCATTGACATCCGAAGATTTGTAGCTTGGTGTAATTGGGTTCTTTTAGAAAAATGACCTGGTATGGTGAATGATGAGAAAGAACAAGTGTAACAAGTCGGTTTATAAGCTAAACCGCTGTGGAGAAAGCATAGGTCCAATAAGTCGTATGAATGTTGGAGTGTTGAAGAAGTGTAAGACCCCTTTCAACTATGTGACGATGACACCACTCCCATAGGCCATTATGATAAGGTGTATGAGGAGGTGATGTGAGATGGGTGATTCTGGACGAGGACAGGAAGTCCCGAAGGGAAATAAATGGTACCAATTGTTGTTTGAAAATGATTTTCGGTGAGAGATTTAGAACATGTGAAAGTTTGTTTAACATGATATTTGAGTTGAGGAGGATATAACCATGTATAGCGGGTGAAGTGGTCTACGATAATTAAATAGTTTTTATAATTATCGATGGATGTAATTGGAGAGGTCCAAAGGTTGGTAGAAAGATATTGGAGGGGACGAGTAGAAGAGATTGATATTTGAACGAAGGGAAGTTTATGACTTTTTTTTGTAAGCCAATCAAAACAAGATAAAGGTTTTGACACTGACTAAGAATAAGATAAAGAAAACTTTGAAAGAATAATTTTTATAATAGGATAGGAGAGGTGACCAAGCCTTGAATACCAATATGAAATTATAGTTTTGACAATATGAGTAGCAAAGAACGCTACAACGTCATGTTTCACACTCAACCCTTAGTATAAGTCTTTATTTGTACGCCCTTAGAGTAATAACGCCCCCAACATCAGATCCTTCACCTGAAATGAAGACATAAAAAATTTAACCGACACTTGATTAGCATTACAAAATTGGAACACTGAGAGGAGATTCTTTTGAATGTTCAGAACATGAAGAACACTACATAGTGTTAACGACTTTGTAAGATATGAGAGAGAAACTAAACCGGTATTGGTGATGGGTAAGACACTCCTATCACCGATCATAACATCCTCACCACCATGATAAGGCTGATGAAGAGCCAAGTTGGCCAAGTCAGTCGTCATGTGATGCGTGGCACCAGAAGCAATGACCCATGGCTAAGGAGAAGCGACAGTGAGGTTGGACCGAGGATTCCATGGGCTAGGTGAATATGATGGTGTAGGAAGTAGAGGACGCGATGACATGTTCTGGTAAGTATGAAGCTGGTAATAGTGCTTCGCAGAGTAACCTTGGACGCCGTATATCTGATAATGACCCTAGTGAGGACGAGATGATCATTGGTGGTTGGTAGTATATTGGTTTTGCCATCGTTGTGTTGGACGTGATTGATTTTTGTTGGTGGGGGGAAGTACGGTTGGACGCATAATTGGCAGATATGGGAAGAGGTGAAGACTGTGTAGACATCTTTGCTTCACGGCTAAGGAGATTTTCATGAAGCTCAGACAAAGTGGTTAGGGCATCACGATCCTCGGTTTGGTCCACAATCGTTTGGTAATCACGGGTAGTCCTTGAAGAAAAAAATCAATTTTTTCCTCGTGGTCAATCAGTTTCCCGAGAAAAGAAAGCTGATCGAGTCGGGTAATCAAACCATGTGCATATCACCGATGGATCGTGTATCTTTGGTCTAATTTTTTCGTAGATGTTTTAATTGTTTGATGGGTCCCCTACTTGAGTTTGGCAGATGTAGAGGAGAGAGAGAGACCAAACAGCAGCTGAAGTTGTCGCAAAAGAAAGAAGCGGTTAAATAGTGGGACTAACTGCGCCGAGAAGAGCACTGAGTACAATCTTATTTTGTCTTTTCCAGGAGATGTAATGGGGATTAGTAGCTTCAACACCATCGAAAATTATTATTGGATATGGTTTGAGGTTGGACTAATCGATATATGAAGCAAGTTCATATCCATCACGGAGAGCGTGCAGTTGACGACTCCAAGTGAGGTAATTGGGTGGTGAAAGCTTTGAGACATTGCTCATATTATCATTGAGCAAAGATGTAGAATTCAGGGCTATGACATCAATTCCAACTGTGGCAGTGGAAAAAGAGGAAGTGTTTGTCGATTGAGACGTGATGACAGAGAGATCAGAGAGAAAGAGAGATAAGAGAGCAGAGAAACAGAGAGAGCGAGAAAGACATATATGAAGAGAAAGAGGAGATGAAGATGAGGAGCAAGAAAAGAGAAAACGAAATTGAAAGGTTTACGAATTTTTCTGCTCTGATAACATATAGATTTGAAGAAAAGATAATTGTATTGATATCAAGAGTGATACATATATACCGATTACATAAGACATATTATGAATACATACATTCAATATCTACAATGATGATGATTGAGTAGTTAACGTAACTGATAACGTGATTGATATTGGGAATGATACCATCTCCCTTAATATGTACAATCATTCAAATTTTTGTACGAGTTATAACTTTTAAAATCTCAGAACTAACCATAAGTAAAAAAATATCTAAAACCGATCTACTTAGTCGTTTCGTCATGACTAAAACATCAGTGAGAGAGTATTTCATGGAGAAAAATCCGGCTTGAAAACATAATCCAAATATGAAGTAAAGTAAACTAAAGAAACAAAAGTCAGATCTAAAATCCAAACATGTCAGAGATACAAAACTAGATATAAATTCAATCATGTCGGAACTACACTACATATTCACAAGACACGACGATTGTAAAACGCTATTTGTCGGGCACAAAAACTATGCTTTGATTTTTCTAGGAGTGGACATTTGAGTATCCATTCGGATATCGAATCGAGTCTATTTGGGTATCGGGTATTCAGTTCTGGAGTTTTGTATCCATTCGAGTTTTTTCGGTTCAGATTTGGGTTGGTTCTTGTTGGTTCCGGTAGATATACCAAAAGTTTTTCCGGATCATATTTAAATTCGAGTATTTGGGTATTATAGGTAGTTCAGATACCCAAATAAAATTTTCTTAAAAAAACATTAAAATTATACTATAATATTTTTTAAAAATAACTAAAAACATATATATATATATATATATATATATATGTAAGTACTCGAAAATATTCAAAATACTAGATAAATATTTAAAGTATCCAAAAAGTATTTTAAAATATTCAAAATAACATAAAATAACTAATTTTATACATATACTTGTGTTTTCGGTACTTAGGTATCGACTATTTTGATACCCGTTCCAGTATTGAGTATTTTTATATATCATTTCGGGGATCAATTTGGTTTATGTGTATCCGATACCCGAACTACCCGACCCATCGAAACCAATGGCGTACTTTCTTAACCACTGCTCCAGTTACAACATTTTTTTACTTATTACAAAGAACTTCAATACAATACTTGAGATATTGCAAAAAGTTTCTCATGTTCTACTAATGGCACAAGCCATCTGGGGACATTAGAATCTAAAAAAACAAAGTACATAGGGGAAGAAGACATATAGGTTGCAATCAAATCAACACACAAGTTTGCTTGCCTACCAATCCATCTGATATTTAGAAAAAATTCAAACTGATCTTTGGTGAACTCGCTTATGAAATTTTGTAGAGCTAGCTACTTTGTTTGCTCATTGACAACATGAAAAATTGGCTTAGAATCAGATTCAAAACTTACTTGTTTGAAGCCCAAATTTCTAACACATCTCATCGCCCAAGCTAAGCTAATGACTTCTGCCTCCACCACTGTTTGCGATTTTGGATAGACCTTTGCTATCAGCCATCTAGCTCCTCCAAATTCATCATGTAAAATTCAGTCTGCGCCAATTCTTTCTCCTTTTTTCTTCCAAGTAGCATGTACATTGCAAGTGTAGGTACTTGTGCATGGTGCTTTCCACCTGATGTGGGTGTTAGCTAATGGTATAATTTGCCTGGAAATTGCCTCAACATAATTGTTGCCAGTATATTCCTTCCACTCTTGTGCATCCTCTTTGACTACTAATTATGTGGGCGATGATGATGTCTTTCCGAAGCACAGAGCATTTCTTTCCTTCCATAGCCTCAACAAGATCCATGAGATACAATGGTAACAATCCAAGATGGCCCTTGTATTTCCTTCTTCTAGTATTAGACAAATTGCCATATTTGGATATATGGAAGATGAGACTGTTGGGGCCAAAGGTGAAATTTCCTATATCAACCGAGCAAAAGGACAAGTAAACAGAACATGATTCATTATCTCTGTTTGTTTACCACACCTTGGGCAATCTTTTGATCTTGTCAGCTTCTTCATGGCCATATTTCCTACAATAGTTCAGAAATTTGATAAGATACGCCAACAAAAGTTTTTGATCTTGGAATAACTATTGGTTACCCAAACATCTTGGTTCAGAGTAGAAAGGGATGGTTCTTTAAAGTAAGAAGCTGCATTTTTCATCGTGACCTTATTGTACCAGACCCAGTACCCGGACTTGACAGAATAATCACCATGTTGATTATAAATCTGTGAGAATCCTTCCTCAGCATGTAGCCCTCCTGGAGTTGTTTGCAGGATCAACTTTTCATCCTCTTCCAAAAAAATCTCCTAAACCATTGGGATTCTCCATTCTTCTGAGCCCCATACTTTAAAGGTAGAAATATTGATGTCTTCAAGTGTTACTCCTGGTCTCAGCTTGGATGGTCTTGGAGGCTTGGTTGGTAACCAAGGATCTGTTAAGATATTCAACTTATCACCATTCCTAGTCTCCTTTTTCATTCCCAATATCATCAGAGATTAAGCCCTATGAATGCTTCTCGAGGTGTAAGATGGTTTGCTACCAATCTTGGCTTTTAAAACAGAAGAAGTAGGAAAATACTTCCTATTGAAAACCCTAGCCAAAAGTGAAATTGGTTCCTTCTTAATACGCCATAACTGCTTACCTATCAGAGCGAGGTTGAATCCCTTAAGATCTCTAAAACCTAGCCATCTTTCCTTTTTTTGGGCACATAACTTGTTCCAAGCCTTCCAGTGTATACCTTTTCATGTATCTTGATTCTTCCATCAGAAATTTGCTAAGATAGATAAGATCTTGTTGACTAGGTTCTTTAGCAGCAAAAAACAAGGTATAAGTGGGGAGAGCCATAACCACTGCTTTGATCATGTCTCTTTTCTTCCTTGAGATAGAAACTTAGAGTTCCATGTGTTTACTTTTGATGCAACTCTTTCTTCTAAATTTTTTTGAGTTTTGATTTTGGATCCTATGAAAGCCTCTCACAAACCAAGGTAGATTATGTTTCCCCCTTCATGTGATATTCAGGATATATTTTTATCACCATCATCTTGTTGCTTTCTGGTACTTTGCTTCCAAAAATTATACTTGATTTGCTCAAATTCACCTTCTGAACAGAAGCCTCATTGTAGTCTTGCAAGATTTGCTTAACTCTCTCAATCTCATTTCTTTAAGCTTTGCAGAAGAAAAAACTGTCATCTGCAAAGAGAAGGTGAGATATGGTTGGAGAGTTTTCTGCAACTCTTATTCATGTGATATGTCCTTCTTCTGCAAGTTTGAATATGCTTGCTATTACTTTTGCACACAAGATAAACATGAATGGAGAGAGGATCTCCTACGAGGATTCCTCTTGATGGTGTAACTCCACCATGGGGACATCCATCTATGAGACCCCATAGGACACTGAAGTGATACATATCATGACCCTGTTGATCCAAACATCATTGAAATCAAGTTGTTGTAGAGTCTGTTCCACAAAATTCCATTCTAATCTATCAAAGGCCTTCATCATATCTGTTTTCATTCCTAAGAAATCAATTGACACTTGTTCTTTAGTTCTAAGAGAATGGAGAACCTCGTGGGCAGTAAGAATGTTGTCAGATATAAGCCTTCCTTTGACAAAAGCTGCTTGAGACTCTGAGATGATCAAAGGAAGAACTTTCTTTAACCTTGTAGCTAGTACCTTGGAGATGACTTTGCATACAAAATTGCAGAGGCTAACTGGTCTGGAGTTTACCAAACTGTGGGAATGTGGTTTCTATGCTTAGGAGGTAGATGTTTGTTTTACATAGCCTACCATCTCAAGATCCTAACTCCATAAAATATCTGACGTGCTTACCACATCTTTTCCCACCAAGTTCCAGTGTGTTATGCAGAAAGCTCCAATCATTCCATCTGGTCAAGGACACTTGTGTTTTCCCAAATCATAAACAACTTTCTTGACCTCTGCCTCCTCTATTGGTTTCATCAATTTAGAATTCTGAGCCTCTATCACTTTCCTTTGTAGACTACTGAAAATGATGTAATTCTGATGTGAACAACTTGGAGAAATACTTGATAGTTATTCTCCCATTCCTCCTCAGAGTAAGCATTGTGATCATATTCATCATCTATAAGGAACTGAGTTTTCTTATAGGCCCTTCTTTGCTTCGTCTTTGTGTGGAAGCATTTGGATTTTCTATCTCCTTCTTGAAGCCATGTAATTCTACTTTCATGTTTCCAAAATTCTTTCTCTTTTTTATGTGCTTTATATAATAGAGCCTTTAGATCATGAAATTCACTTGTATCCATTCTTGGTTAGACATTGTGTCTATTTTCCTTTTGAGATCTTGTATGAGTATCTCTGAATTAGACTTAAAATTTTCTTCCAGAAGGAGATAGCATGGCTGCATTTCCGATTTCTTTTTACTATGTGTATCTCCATATACAACTTAAGGGAAAAAAAAAAATTTGGGATTATATTTCAATTAATTAAAAAATCTATCTTTCACATCACTCTCTTCTTCTTGTTCAGCGGCTCCTGCGCATGTTAGTATAGTTCGAGAGTGATGATGATAAAGCGAGACTAAACGTCCTTCCTTCACTTCAATTCTCTAGCTATGGCCTAACGGCAATTTTATCCCAGCGAAAATTACCTCGGCCAAAACATAGGAAACATCCGCTGCTGTCTGATCGAAACGGCTGAGAAGACTGAGTATTTGGTTAGGAGACATCGACCCGTACCAACATGCGGCGTACAAAACACCCTTACAACGACCGAAATGGAGTTCAACTGTGAATCATAGCGGTAAGTGTTCGTCAAGGACTGGAAACCTAACGAATTTGAGCTTTAAGTATGAAGATCTGATATCCATCGAGTCTTGGTGGATCAATAAATGGGTCAAAACATTTGGCGGAGAGACTTTGGTGAAGAGAGTCGGATCGAATTCTGCGGCAAAAATTGAAGAACATAGAAACGGAACAGAGCATGGAGATGAGAGATTCAGCGAAGAAGAAGAAGAATTGGAAGATGTGTTTTGAGAGTTTAGCCAAGAAGGTTCAAAGAGTCTGAGAAAGACTAGATGTAGATGGTGGAGAATTGAAGAAGGTACGAGAGTAGCAGAGAAGTTGAATTTTTGAGGAAGAAGAAGAGGAGTGAGAATATGGCTGCAAGGTCTAGGGCTAGGGAGATATCGGCCAATGTTTCAGATGCATGAAATTGGTGCACAAGTATTGCCATTGTTGATATTGGAGGATCTTAAACATATAGGTATCAATGCTGTTGGTTCTAGGAGGAAGATGTATTGTGCAATACAGAAGCTTTGGAGAGAGTTCTTGTGAAGAGAAAGAGAGTTTTTTGATCGGTTAAAGAAGACAAAGTCTGAAGATTTTTTGAATGTAGTATTCGTCGTAGTATTGTTTGTAGGAGTAGATGAAAACGACGAAAAAGAAGAACTTACTCATTTTGATTGTGTCTTCTGTCTTTTGGATTGGAACTTATTGACTATTAATCAAGAAGAATCACATATTAGTAACATCAGGGTAAACAAAGACTTGAGAAATGCAGACTTAACTCTAGGTTGAAGTTTTACTAAGAATGGCTTGAGCCCTGAAAAATCAGATTTATGAAGTGCTAGTTTTAACAATTGAAACTAGGTTTCTTTCTTCATTCTAGTATTGATGTTACTTTTCCTCTCTTCGACTTTGCTGGGAGATATTTGATTTCACTCTATGGTCAATCTGATTTTGCTTATAAACTGTCACAACACATGAATGCACATTTGAGGACTCCTAAAAGATCTTCTATGCCTTAGCCAACAATGGATGTGTAGTGGAGCCGAGTTACCAACCACATCCTATTCAAAGTTTCAAGGTTCCATTGCACACACTTAACTAACGAAACAGAATAAATGGGCCAGATCAGCTTTTGTTAAACAAATAATATTAGATCAGAACAATAAAAACAAAAGGCCCAAACGTAATAGATATAGTGAAGAGCTTTAGAATAGTAAAATTAAGGGTGGACATTTTATTCGAAATCTGAATCGAACCCAAAATGAAAATCCAATTTCAAACCCGAACCAATATGCAAATATACCAAGTCGGGTTTCCTTTGTCAGTATTCCAAATTCGTGTACAACCTGAATTCAAAACTCGAAAAACCTGAAACACCTGAAACCCCTAAGTCGAATCCAAACCCAAATATTGAAAAAACGAACCCAAAAAAGTATCAAATATACTAGGGTTTCAGTAGATTTATTAAACCTTATTCAAACCCGAAAAAACTCGATCCGAACTTTTCAAAATCTTGAATGGATCTCCGGGCGCTTAGCCTTAAGTAAAATTATTAGATTAAAGAGTTAAAAGCTAAATACGGAAAAAAAAAATAAAAGTTGAGTACTGTTAGATTAAAGAGTTAAAAGCTCAATATGGAAGAAAAAACAAAAAATCATACCGGAAAAAAAGTTAAAAGCTAAATACGGAAGAAAAAACTAAAAATCCTACCGGGATTCGAAACTAGGTCACTGGATTCAAAGTCCAGAGTGCTAACCACTACACCATAGAACCGTATGCTATTTAAGTTTTATAAATCAAAGAAATACCTATAAAAAAACATTATTTTCTTCGTAAACTTCAGTTTATATTGTTGGCTAATTTTTGAGATTTCTGGAAATTTTTCTTGACAGCTGAAAACAATGATTTACAAAACAAAAAAGGGTGCTTTCAATTATTTTTCTCTTTTCGGTTAATTTTTTTTTTTTTTTGCATTTTTTCTTCTGACAGTTTCGTCTAATAAACCCTTTTTGTCTATAGTATTGCATTCTTTATGATAATGTACATATGATTGATTATGGTCCAAAAAACAAAAAATTAATTTTTAACATATTAAAATTTATCATAAAATAGACCACTCCAGGTTTTTTTAAAGATAGTTAACAAAGAGTACAAAACAGGGAAATTGATTTTTCTTACGTTAAAATATGATACTAACTTTTTTGTTAAAATAATATGGCACTAACTGTAGAAAAAAAAATATACATAGGGGACTATTGATAGATTTATTTTTGAAAAATGTTAAAATTTTTAGAATCCGTTGTTATTAGTTTATGAATTATAACAATGTTAATAAATTCTACTGTTATTAGTTTGATGATTCTAAATGTCTACTCAATATTCATTGTTATTAAAAAATTTTTGTTTTTTTTTATTTTATGTTTCATTAAAATCAAGTGTTATTACAACATAGATTCTCAACAAATTAATTCATTAGACATGATTTTTAAAATACTTCATATACATCATGGATTCTTACTTGTAACTTACAAACTTTGATTGATTTTTCTAATACACAATACTCTTTGCAAATTCAACAAAACTCTTTACAAATTCAACTGATCTTTTAATTTTTAAAATCAATCAACTTTGTGAAATTCAACTCCACTAACCCCCCATGGTGATGAAGAAATAGTATATTTTTTTAGTCAAATGAAATTTTTATTCAAAAGAAAAGCTTCAAACTGAAACAACAATGTTAACAAAACATCTTTAGCATGAGTTTGAGCTAAACTAGAGTTGAACCCGCACGATGTGCGGGTGTTTTTTTATCATACACATCTGAACTAAACCGAAATAAATTCAAGACAGATATCCGAACGGATTTTGTTTCAAAGTATCTTAGATATCAAATATTACACGGACCAAATTAAAACCCGAACATGTACCCGATAACTTTGAAAATATAAAAAAATCTCGAAAATTCAAAATCTAAATCAGAATCTAAAACTCGAAATAACCAACAAATAATTAAACTTCAAATCTAAATCCATATTCGAAACTAAAATAACCGAAAGATACGAATATTATGAACCCAACACGGAACCAAAACCTGAAATCCCGAAAAAGCCCAAAAAACCTGAAAAAATCAGAAAAAAACCAGAGAAAATCAAGAAATACTGAACCTAAACTCGAAAACCCCAAAGATACCCGAACACGAACTCGAAATATTTTCCGGTATATCAAGAGTTTACTTAAGTTACTAAACCCTACTTGAGCCAGAATGGATCCAACCGGAACCCGTCCCGAAAAGTATTCATACAGGACTAAACTTTAGGTATTTGAAAATCCAAACATGAATGGACCCGACCCGAATGCTCACCCCTGGATATAAAATATATACTTAAAGATATTTAAGACAAAGTTTTTTTTATCTATTATTATTTATAGAATTAAATTAACTTTTTTGTTGTTCAGAAAATTATTTTTTCTTAGATATTTTAGTTTTATGTTTTTAGTTTTTTTAAAATTGATATTTTTATTGTAGAAATTATTAATTATATATTAATATTATATAATTAAAAATAATTTAATTTCGAAAATATTTTCTTTTAGATATTTTCAAAATAATATTGCAAGAATAAGATTTTTTTTTTCTCCGAAAAACAATAAGAAAATGTAGGATGAGATTTAAGAAGTTATATTGTATTTTTAACCAAATAATAAAGAATGTTATGATTATTTCTAATGAGTTATGAATAGGTCCAAATTTAAATGACAATTTTTTAAGTAGATAAAAAGATGACTCTGTTTTAATATAATAGATAATTATTTCTACGGGGAATAAAAGAAAATAAAAGAGCATAAAAGGATGATGTTTAACAACGAATATCATAGAAGATCGCACGAAGATCAATATGAGATTCACCACTCCTGAGAAAGTGAACCAAGATTTGACAGTTGGAGAAAACTTGAAGCTCCGTGTAACTTTGAGAAATTGCTTTTTGAAGAGCAAATAACACTACAAAGACTTTAGCCATGATAGCTGAGGTGACATTCATTATAGTGGATGTAAAATAACCCAACAAAAAATGCGTATCAGAATGGTTAAACCACCCAAAATCTGCATTCAATGTCGAAGCATTCCAAGCCGCATCTACAAAACACTTTAAACCATTCACCGCATCAAATTCAATCAGTGAAGAAGGATGATGAACTTTTGGCTTAGAATCTTTTGCCAACATCCACTGTCGAGTATCAACAGATTCCTTTATTATTACCTCTTGCTCAGAAATCATTTGGAATCAAAAGGAAGCTTATTTCTTGAGGTCCATAGATACCAAAAAATTCAAGCAAAGAGAGACACATTAACTAATCCCGTTGGAGGAAGAGTCTTTGAAGTAGCTACATCGGTGTGAAACGCCGACAACGTTGGTAGCTTCGGAAAAGCAGAACAATCAGGGCCAACTCCAAGTCTGTTGTGCGAAACGACAATGGAAAAGAACATGAGCTACGGACTTTGTTTTACAACATCGAAAACAAAGATTAGTCAATGTAATTTCTCGCAAGAATAGTTGAATTCCAACCGGAATTGCATTAGTCATACCCTTTCATAAGAACATTTCAATTTTTGGCAAGGTTTTGAGCTTCCATACACATTGAACCCACTTGAAACCTTCCTTAGGTGAGTAATTAACATCTTTTTCATTTAGCTCATAACCTTTTTAACAGAGTATTGATCATTTTTGCTACATAGCCAAACGAGAGAATCAACTTGACATTGAGAACTTAAAGGATTGTGAATAAACTACAAATATTCATGAATATGTTCAACTGTTAGTGACCAGTTCTATTGTCGAGATCGTGGGTGAATTAAATTAGCCACCTTCAAAGATCTCTTGTCATATGAAGGAGGTCCAAATGACGTAAGGCTGCTCCCAATGTTCTAAAATACGCTAGACGCTAGTCGGATGCTGGACATTGTATACCGCCTAGCCTTATATGCAGACGTTTAAACGATGTATATACGGTGGATAGTTTTTTAAAAAATAAATAAGTATATAGAATTTAGTTTATATGTACCTTGAGTAACTTTGAGAAAATAAAATAATGTTACGTAAAAAAAAAAATCAATTGTTCAAAATAGAAAACAAAACATACCATTAACTTTGAAAAAAAACTAAAAAAACAATAGTTAAAATTTAAAAAGAAAACAAAACAAAAGCATGACAAACAAAACAATTTCTCCTCACTCCTCACATTCTTCTTCTTCCCTGTCTACTTCTAAAACCAAGTAATCATCGGAGTCACAGTCAATGTCATGAAGTTTTTCTTCATCATCAAATACAAAATCTTCTTCATATAATTCTTTGACTTCATTTGTATGAGATGTTTCTCTCATTAATGAATCTTCTTCACCAATATCATTTTGTGAACCAAATTCTGAGTCTTCTCCATCATCCAAGTCTCCATCAACAATCCATGATTGAGCATGTCTAGCATGATCGGTGAGTAATATGTCAACATTTTTCTCCTTTTGTTTTTTCCTTTGGTTAATCATTTTAGCATTGAATTTTACATACACAAGATTATTCATTCGACTTACGTCAAGTGGATTTCTTTTTTTTTTCAAATGTACCTCCATGTAAAAAGGACATCATTATAAATTACATGAATATTACGCAAAATCTGAAGAAATTATATAAAATTACGATGAAGCTTAACCCTTTCAAATGTACTCCAATTTTGCTCACATCTGGATGAGCTTATAGTTAAAGACAAAATCCTCTTAGCCATTTTTTTCTAAATTAGGAACAACATTTCCATATGTTTCCCACCAATAAAATGGGAACACAAAACAAATGTAAATAACCAAAATCTGGAAAAAAGAGAGTAGACATGTGATAAGGAATTTTGTTTCTTTCAAGTTCAATCCCGAACTAAGCTTCCAAGCCTCAAGATTAAGGCTAGAAGTTGTAGTAAATAGGTTATCGAATCCACGAGGAGCAAAATTCAACACATTCAATCTATAAGTTTCTTCAATTAAGCTAGACTAATCAAGAGGACTGGTTTTGGAAATTAAACAAATCAAAATAAGAAAAGTAATCAAAGACAAGAACAAAGAAGAGATAAGAAAACTTAGATTAAAGATGGAAGCATGCAATTCATGAATTTAGCAAACAACTAGATAGTCTAGATGATACTAAGATGCAAGAGCTAATCATTCAAACACACCATTCAAGGACAAGGCAACAATCAATTAATCCATTCCCATATAATTAATCCATCTAATGATCTAAAATTGGACTAATCTCCCGATGACAATTTGTGGATCATTAGTCATTAAACATAAGCCTAAACATCCACTAAACAACTTAGACAACTATTCCCATAAGCTAAGATTGAATAGCAATCATAAGGTTCTCTTGGGAATTTCATCGAACACCTTCCGGGTGTGAAATTCCTAGGATCTAGATTTTGATTGATCACTTCAAATCTAACATTAAACACTCCTTAATCATGTGAATCTATAAGTATTAAACCCTTAACATCCTAATAAGCATCTAGATCTAATCTAATTTACTTAACCCATGAATCACAAAAGTGATCTACTCACTAATCATAATCATAGAACATGTAAGAACATGCAAAAAGATTATAAACATGATTAGGAAGAAAAAAAAGATAGAAAGTAGTAAACTTTGCTCAAATCCACAAAGTTTAAGAACAAAGATTCAACAAGGTTTTTACAAGATCAAAGAGAGAAAACACAAATAAAGCTTTAGTTTTTTTTTGTTCTTCCATTGTGTTTTTATAGTAAAAAGGGATTTGGTTTGACTAAACTGGAATAAATCGGTTTGGTTCACTGATTTTTCCAATATTTCGGGGTCTCAGCGATCTGCGCACATCTGCGTGGATCATTTTCCTCTATGCAAATGAATCCTACATGATTTCTAAGACTCGATCCTATCAAGATTGCTAATGCAACTACATGATTCGTTTTAGATTTTTCAAAATTTTTTAATTTTTTTTTGGTTTTTTCTATGCCTTAAATATTAACAATGCATGCTAAGTTATATGAGACTCAAGGAAAGAAAAATAGAGACAAAACAACTAAGAAAGGAGATTATCAACCATCTCCTCCCCCAAATTTACTCACCACCGTCTCGGTGAATGAATAAAATTTGGTGAAGGAGCCCAACAACCAGAACTAAATAGAAAGAAAAACGGTATATAAAATGGATATAGAAAAGGTACATTGGATCAAAAATTAGGAGAATCAGTGGATTCCATTGAATGAAGTGAAAGAGACGGGTTACCATGGAATCATTGAAATGAGAGTTGGTACCTACAATAAGAAAATACCACAAATTAGCTCGTATACCATTCAAATTCTTCCAAGAAAACAACTAAGCTACCAAGTGTATAAACAAGGCATTTTAATGCTTATCTTGAATTAAAGTCATTCAATACATTGAGCTAGCCTTATGGGACAATCAAACACATCATTCCAATTGATTAGCTCACAAATCAATCTAAACTATCATGCATTCTCAAAATCTACTTCTCTTCCGAAAAGTTTTATCATTGTTTTCAAGAGACTTTAAGTGACTCTAAGTGGAATTTCAACCAATGAATCAACAAGATAGATTTAGACTTAACAATTCTATCAAAGAGCTATCAAAGTAAATCATCAACCAAACTAAGCCAAATTCATCCAATTGAAAGAGATAAGTGAAAAGCGATTAAAACTTGTATTAACAAAGGATACTCATGGGAATGACTCCCAAATGCGCTTGTTTAAAGTTTCTAAGCTTGACAATGTCTTTTTGGCGAACTAATTGATGGTGGAATGAGAACCACCGAGGTTCTTAGCTCCTTTGTTCACGAGCTCGAACCTTAGGACTTGTCCCATGATCTCGTCAATACACTTAGGATCTTGTTCCATAACCTTAATTGGGATCACACTCCTAACTCTTTTTGAAATGCGTAGGGATACCTTTACACTTGATTTTGTACTCTATAAAACCATATTCAATGTCAATTGGGATAAGCGACATAGAAGGCTCAATCTTCTTCCCACTCGGTGTCTTTTTGATGAAGTCGTCCGTATCAAAAATAAATGATCTAGAGCATAGTTCTCAAAAATAATCTCATTGTCTACCACTGGTTGTGGTTTTCCTTTGCCTTTGCCCTTTCGAGGTCTTCTTTTCTTCTTGGATTCTACCATTAAAGCAATTTGAGAGCATTCTTTATGGTCATCTCTCCCAAATAACAACTCAAGGCTATCACATAAATCAAATTCCTCAACTGGATCTTCTTTAGCATTCAATTGTCCTACAAAACTCATCACGAGCACCAATCATCTTGTAAGATTTTCCGGGGTCAATGTTGGTAAGAATGACCTCCTTCTTCTTGAAGTCAATCAATGTC
>OVAN01007547.1:0-19501 GCA_900406275.1 Anastatica hierochuntica | reverse complement strand
GCAGTTACAACAGTTCTCCGATGAGGAAAAGAGCTATATAAGAGGGAGAGGAGGCGAACAAAAGGTTTCTTCAACCGATCTTCAATCTAGAGACTTTTACCTACTTCTTGATTATCTTTGTATCGATCTAGAGTGATACTCTCATTTTCTTTCATTAACCATTTGTTACACTAAACCTCTTTTGTACTCTTTTTTCTGATTACAATCATCAATACAAATAGCTTTCGTTCTTTAAGTTCTTACGGGATTCAACCCACGTAATCTCTCCCTAAACCTAAACTCTATTCACTAAACCTAAGAGGTGAGTTTAATCCCTCACAATACCCTAGTTATTTCGTTGCTACCGTGGATCATAGCTATCCCGTCAAATGTCGGGAACTTCACGCATTGGTAATAGGTGGAAGCTACCGCCCTCATTTTGTGAATCCAAGGCCTCCTTAGGATTGCGTGGAATGGAGCTGGTCGGTCTATGAGCACGAAATTGATCATTTTCATAACTCAACAAGCTATGACGGGGAGTTTAATGGTTCCCAACAAGGTAGCGGTCTCGCCAGAGAAACCGACAAGATTCACCTTTTGCCCTGTAATCTCATAGTCGTCTATCTCCATCCCTTTTAAGGCATTATAGAAGATCAGATCGACAGAGCTCTTGGTGTCGATCATTAGGTTGGGAACTTCGTATCCAGCTACGTTAAGAGTGACGACGAGTGCGTCGTCATGGGGCTTGTCGAGATCGTGGGTCTCGCTCTCCCAGAAGGATATTAGGTTCCTGAGGTGAAGGCCTCGCCTTAGAGGTGGACTCAGCCTTTCGTAGGTGCCATTTTATTGCGTTCACGGAGTCTCTGCAGACTTTAGATCCTCCGAGAATATAGTCGATCCTTGATTCTCGGTGAAGCTGGCTTGGAGGCTTGCTTAGCAAGGCAGCTATCGTTCCTTCAGGAATAGGTTTGGGAGCCTTTAGCCTGAGGCTTTTCCATTGGGGGAACTTCCCTAAGATCATGTTGATCCTCTTCTTAGGTGCCTGTGGCGGCGAATCGGTTTCTTTTTCAGGCGACCTGTTTCGCTTTGGGGACGTGTCCCTACGACCCTTTTTCTGGAAGGGCAATGGTTTCCTAAGGTCTACATCCTTTCTTTCTCTGGCCGCAAATTTAGCTGCCAGTTGGCCTTGAAGGTCCCAACATTCCTCGGTGGAATGGCCCTTCTGGTCATGATAAGAGCAAAACTTACTTTCGTCGTAGGCCTTGGTCCAAGGGGCCTTGCTTGCCATGGCAACCGGTTTCTCCTGTTGCTCTTCCTCGACAGAATAGGAATGCTCCCCTTGGATCTTATTACTACGAGGGTTACTTTTTCTAGGCGGTCCCCTTCTATCTTGGTGGTCACCCTTTGGAGGATTCTGCGACTTCTTATGGATTTTATCCATAGCGGCGATCTCTTCCTCCAAAGTGATGAATCGGGACGCCCTATGTAACGCATCATTGATAGCTGGTGGAGGGTTAATATTTAACTCTGGCCAAAACTCGGATCGGTACCAGAGACCTTTTCACAGAGCTTCTATAGCTACCTGATCGTTAGGGTTCGAGAGTTTGGTTCTGATTTCCCAGAACTTGTCGATGTAGGCTCGGAGCAAATCGTTTACTCCTTGCCTAATTTTCCATAGGTCGGCTTCAGAAGCCTGTTTCACGATATGGGTCGAGTACTGTTTTATGAAGGCCTTCGACAGCTGATCAAAGCTATCTATTGAGTTAGGTTTGAGCCATGAAAACCATTCAAGAGCTCTTCCAATCAGGTTTTCGGCGAAGGTTCGGCAATAGCCTGCCTCGCACTCGTCCCGACTGAGTGTGCTTTGACGATTGCTAATAAGAAGGCTCTCAAATGAGCATTAGGGTCCGAGGTCCCATCGTATTCGGGGATACGCAGGTTTCTTATATCTCTGATGTAAGAATTGGCGATCCTGTCTGTGAACGGGGTACTTCTGGTTTCCTCAAGGATGCTCTCGATTTCGGGAGCTGAGCTGGTGACCCTATGAACCCGGGTATTGAGTCTTTGTAGAGCTGCTTGAGTTTTCTCCATATACCTTCGGATTGCCTCGGGTCCTTCCAAAGGGAGGATAGCTGAGTCATTAACAGGTATCGGGTTGGCTGGTTCCTAACGGAACCAAGCCTGTTCACGGCCCCAGGTGACGGGAGAGTTCGGTACCTCTCTGGTCCCTGGGTCATCTGGTTGATGGTGCGTCACTGGAAGACTTGGGTCGGCCGTAGCTGCTGCACTCAGTCGTCCCTGAGCTCCTTGATCAAGAGAGGTGTTTTGTACCAGGTGGACCGACGATGCGGTCTTGCCAATAGACGGTATCATGGTGTCTCTTCCGGAACCGAAAGTACGTGGCAGAGGAGGTAACTGAATGATTTGCCTAGGCGCCTGGTCATGGGCTTGACGAGGTCCCGAGCTCATGCTCGTGTCGTTTGTCCCCGTTGCAATTGTAGATGGCGGGTTAAATTCTGGGAGTATTCCCGTGACAGGTGTCGGGAAAGGAGGTCCTTGCCTGTCAGGTGTCGAATCCTCGGGAGAATACTCTAAACGACCACGAGGAAAGGACGGGCCAGCGGCGAGATCTCAGAAGGTTACCCCTAAGGTTCGTCGCTGTAAAGGTTGCGGCGACGGAGCCTGAGGTCTTGCTGCCTCTTCGATTTGATGTTGTCGCGAGGCCAACTGTTGGACAAGGCGTTCGTTCTCCTAGGTTTTGTGCACCAACTGGAGCATCATCTGCCGGATCTCGGAGAGGTTGTTCGACATCTGAGCAGAAGCTGATGTTGAAGGTTTCGATCCGTCAAAAGTCTGCGGTTGGGGGTCTCCGAGGACAAGAGGCCTCGTATTTTTGTCACTGGAGGGACCGCGAGAGTCTGTTCCAGTGCCCGAAGGATCAATTAGGGTTCCTGTGGAGGACTGAGGTCATTCTCGGGGGTTAGGTCGGTGAGGCTCTGCGGCGGGGGGATCTGAGCCTCCTCGATTCGGTGAGCTTGAGCTCGGATTGACCGATGAAGAGTCAGGTTGCACGAAACCTTGGTTGCTTGAGTCCATCTTAAGATCACGAAGTCAGAGATTCGATTGCTTCATCCCCACAGACGGCGCCAAAATGTGGATACCGAATCCAACACTTAGAATTTATATAAGATTGTGAGTAACTAAAGCTCTATGGGAGGAATCCCGTTAGGATCGAGAGATGAACAATGAGGTTTCTGTGTTGATTTTTTAGAAGGTTTTACAAATGATTCGATAAGAACAATAGAAAGATAAGGAAGATAATCGTTACAAAGATTGAATTGTTATTAAATGTAAATTGTATATGTAGTTCTTCCCTAGGAATCCGAGAGAGAGCCTCTGCCACTTTCTTCCTCCCTTTTATATATGTTCCGCCTTTCTTTTGGCTCCTTGATTCTCCGATATCTCCTCCTCCATTCTCGGAACCAACGAGCTCCGTTTGTTTAGTCTTTTCCTTTATTTTCACTAACAACTTCTGACTGAGCTTCCCCTTTATTCGTGAGGCCCCTTCAACCATTTCTAGGCTGGAGTTGTTTCCTTAGTGGGCCTCACACGCGAATGAGGCTTTGGTTGACTTATCTTACGAAGAAGGTTGCTCTGATCGGAGCCTTGTTGTTCCGGTTAGCTCCCCTTGTACGAAAATAGTTTCATATTGTTTGATCCGGGTCTAACAGGCCTCATTCTCCTTTGGCGGGATATGGCACCAACAGGTGCTTAACATAATCAACAAAGGAGGAGTGAAGGGTATAGCTCATATAACTGGCGGAGGTTTCACAGAAAACATTCCCCGGATCTTCCTAGAGGGTTTGGATGCTGTTATTGACACCGGTGCATGGGAACTTCCACCTTTGTTCAATTTTATCCTAAAGGTAATGAGAGAATCGTACATAGAATGAATGTAACAGAGTAATGAGAGAGTGTGGTGGCGTCGCCACGTGTATAAAGATGATTGGAAGAGGAAGTAGTTAGGCTTTAATAAGAGAATGGCCGAGATGATGACGCGTGGATATGACGTGGAAGAGATCAACGGCTCAGTTCAAAGGGTTGTTAGTGAGTTTGTTATGTCGTTAGAGAAACAGAGAGATGAAGAATAAAGGAAGAAGAAGAAGATCCAGATTCATTTTATCGATTCTTTTGCAATAAGAACATTTGATTTCTTTCTCTCTCATTGTATCTTCTTCATCTTAGCTCTAGAAGAGATTCATATCATATTCTTGGCAAGGTGATTTCAAATTGTTGTATTCATTTACATTGATTCGAGTTTATCAAATTTGAAAGTGAGTTTTACGATAACAAAGGTATCAGAGCTTGACCTTTCCTCGGAATCCATGGCGGAAACAAGAGCTCAAGCTTTGTTAAAAGAAGCTGTGGTTCGTGAAACAGAAGAAGCTTTAGGATCACGAATCGATAAGGTGATTGAGAGAACTCAAGCATTTGAAGAAACGGTTTCTAAGAGCATTGCTGATATGTTCGAAGCCATTAGGCTCATGAAAACCAATTCTCGTGATGCGGTGGAGCTAGGAGGACCGAATGATATCAGAATCTCACCAGCAGTATCAGCGACGCCGGAAATACAACCGAGAAATTTTGAATCATCGTTACAAAGAGGTAGAAATCAATCTAATTACGCTGGAATCACTAGACTAGCGAAATTAGATTTCCCTCGGTTCAATGGTAATAGGGTAAAAGAATGGTTATTCAAAGTAGAAGAGTTTTTTGCTATTGATAACACTCCGGAAGATCTTAAGATAAGATTAGCATCCATACATTTATATGGTGATGCGGCTGTTTGGCCTCAATCAATGATACAATCTGAAGAAGAAGTAGTGACTATTCGTGGATGGGAATCTTATAAGATAGCATTGAAAGAAAGATTTGAGGAAGTGTTGGATGATCCAATTGCAGAGCTTAATCAATTGCAAGAAACAGAAGGAATAGTTGAGTATCATGCTAAATTTGAGCTCATAAGAACTCGTGTGAAGATGCCTGAGAGTTATTTGGTGAGTGCATATTTGGCTGGTCTAAGGAATGATACGCAGATGCATGTGAGGATGTTCCAACCTTAGTCTATAAGACAATGCTTGATGCTTGGGAGATTGTATGAGAAGGCACATCCAAAAAGAACAATTCAATCTTCTTGGCAATCTGCAAGAGTAGGAGGCAACACAATGCAGAATAGAGGTATTCTACCTTATTACAAACCAATGGATCCAAAGAAAGTGGAATCCAACATTCAGGACAAGCCTAGAGAAGGAGCTAAGAAACCACAGAGGTTTTTGTGTCAAGAAGAGATGAGTGATAGGAGAGCCAAAGGATTGTGTTACTTTTGTGATGAAAAATACACACCAGAACATTATTTGAAGCATAAGAAAACTCAACTGTTTGCAATAGAAGTGGATGAAAATGAGGAGATTTTTGAAGCTGTTGAGGAACCTATAGTAGAAGGAGAAGAAGGGTAAGAAGTGGCTCTCATCTCTATGAGTGCAGTCAATGGAATATCTGACAATTACAAAACCATGAAAGTCAGGGGTTTTTGTGGTAAGAAGGTGATATTTGTTCTTATTGACTCTGGATCAACACATAACTTCATTGATCCTGCTGCTGCTGCTAGATTGAATTGTCATCTGTTACCTGCTGGTTTAAGAAGATTATATGTGGCTGATGGGAGTAAGCTCACAGTACATGCTTCTGTTAAAAACTTCAAGTGGAATTTCCAAGGAACATACTTCCAATCTGATCTAACGGTAATTCCATTGGGAGGTTGTGACATGGTCTTAGGAATTCAATGGTTAGAAACATTGGGACCTATTACTTGGGAATTCAAGAAACTAGAAATGCAATTCAAGTTTCTTAATCAGAAGGTGATGTTACATGGTCTTAAAGAAGGGTCAGTTAAGGAAGTGAAGGCCAATAAGTTGAGGAAATTACAAGGGACTGATCTACAATTATCAATGCTATATGTACATCCAGTCATTTCTGAAGAAGAAGAGTTACTACTTTGTGTTGTCAATGTAGAAGCATAAGAGGAAGAAGAGTGTGAAGAGTTAAAAGAGCTACTAGAGGAGTATAAGGATATCTTTGAAGAACCAACAGAATTACCACCATATAGAGGTGTTCATGATCACAGGATTCCATTGGTTGAGGGGGCTAATCCTGTGAATCAAAGACCTTATAGATATGCCTTATACCAGAAGAATGAGATTGATAAAATGGTGAAAGCTCTGACTGAAGCTGGTACAGTTCAAACCAATTCTAGCCCATTTGCTTTTCCAGTGGTATTGGTGAAGAAGAAAGATAACACATGGAGATTGTGTGTGGATTTTAGAGGCTTGAACAATATGACCATTAAGGACAGATTCCCTATTCCTTTGATAGAAGATTTGATGGATGAATTGGGGGGCTCAGTGGTTTATTCAAAGATAGACTTGAGAGCAGGTTATCATCAAGTTAGAATGGATCCTAGAGATGTTCATAAAACTGCTTTTAAAACACATAGTGGTCATTATGAATATCTGGTGATGCCATTTGGATTAACAAATGCTCCAGCTACATTTCAGAATTTAATGAATTCTGTTTTCAAGGAACAACTAAGGAAATCAGTTTTGGTGTTCTTTGATGATATCTTGGTATATAGTGATTCAAAAGAAAAACACCTGGAGCATCTGAGAGAAGTTTTTCAATTGATGAGGGAGAACAGCTTGTTTGCTAAGAGAAGCAAATGTGAATTTGCTGCAAAAAGGGTGGAGTACTTGGGCCATTTTATTGAAGCTAGAGGAGTGTCTACTGATCCTAACAAAATCAAGGCAGTAAAGGAATGGCCTATACCCAAGAATCTTAGGCAGTTGAGAGGGTTTCTTGGTCTGGCTGGTTACTATAGAAGATTTGTTAAGGGCTTTGGAGCGTTGGCTAGACCCTTAATAGAACTTACAAAGAAAGATGCATTCAATTGGTCATCTCAAGCTCAAGAGAGCTTTGAAAGCCTTAAAAAAGCTTTGTGTGAAACTCCTGTTCTGGCTCTCCCAAGATTTGACAGGCCATTTGTGGTGGAAACAGATGCTAGTGGTCAAGGCATTGGTGCTGTTCTAATGCAAGATGGTCATCCTGTGGCATATATAAGCAGACATCTTAAAGGGAAGCAACAAACATTATCCATATATGAGAAAGAACTATTGGCTGTGGTATTTGTTGTTCAAAAATGGAGGCACTATCTTATACATGATCATTTTGTGATCAAGACTGACCAGAGAAGTTTGAAATACCTGTTGGAACAGAGACTTAATACACCAATCCAACAACAATGGTTACCCAAATTGCTTGAATTCGACTATGAGATACAATACAGACAAGGGAAAGACAATATTGCTGCTGATGCATTATCTAGAGTGGAAGGGTCTGAGATTTTACAAATGGCTTTGACTTTGGTCGAATGTGATATGTTGAAAAGAATTCAAGAAGCATATGGAAAAGATGAAGATATCAAGACTTTGGTGGAAGAATTGTCAAACAATCCTTCAGCTAAACTACATTTTTCTTGGAAAGATGGGGTTTTAAGAAGGAAGAACAAGTTGGTCATACCAAATGTGGCTGGATTGAAAAGTGAGCTATTGAACTGGTTGCATAGCTCTGGTAGTGGGGGTCACTCTGGTCGTGATGTTACTGCTCAAAGAGTGAAGAGTCTGTTTTATTGGAAAGGAATGACTAAAGACATACATAGTTATGTTAGAAGTTGCAGAATATGTCAAGAATGCAAGACAGAGACTGTGGCATCTCCAGGTCTTCTTCAGACATTACCAATACCTGAGGCTATATGGAGTGATCTGTCCATGGATTTTATAGAAGGTCTTCCTCCATCTTTTAACAAAACAGTCATCATGGTAGTGGTTGACAGATTCAGTAAGGCTGCTCATTTTGTGGCCTTGAATCATCCATATACAGCAGCTTTTGTAGCTCAAGCCTTTCTTGATAATGTCTTTAAGCTACATGGATGTCCTCGGAGCATTGTCAGTGACAGAGACACTGTCTTTCTCAGTGACTTCTGGTCTGAGTTCTTCACTTTACAAGGGGTTTCTTTGAACTATTCTAGTTCATATCACCCCTAAAGTGATGGCCAAACAGAGAGAGTTAACAAGTCTTTGGAAACATACTTAAGATGTATGACTAGTGAGAGACCTCACTTCTGGAGTAAATGGTTATCCTTGGCTAAGTTTTGGTACATTACCAACTACCACTCTTCTACACAAATGACTCTTTATGAGGTAGTTTACGGTCAGCCTCCTCCTCTACATCTTCCTTATTTACCAGGGGAATCTAAGGTGGCCATGGTTGCAAGAACACTTGAAGAAAGGGAAAAGATGATATTGTTGTTTAAATTTCATCTGATGAGAGCTCAGCATCGGATGCAGCAAAATGCAGATTTACACAGGACAGAAAGAAGCTTCAACATTGGTGATTATGTTTTTGTTAAGCTTCAGCCTTACAAGCAACATTCAGTAGTCTATCGTGCTACTAACAAGCTTTCTCCTTGTTACTTTGGTCCTTACAAGATCATTGACAAGTGTGGAGATGTTGCTTATAGATTGGAGTTACCACCTTCTTCTATGGTTCATCCTGTGTTCCATGTATCACAACTGAAGATTTTGGTTGGTAATGTGGTTACTTGTACTCAACTGCCAAGTGTGATTCAAGATGTGTTAACTAAAGAACCTGCTCGTGTATTGGCTAAGAAGATGGTGAAGCGTCATAACAAGCCTGCTACTATGGTTTTGGTTCAATGGACAAATCAGACTGCAGATGAGGCTACCTGGGAGTACTTGTTTGATTTGCAGCAGAAGTATCCTACCTTTGCTTCTTCTCTTTGAAACTACATAACCTTTAGGTCAAGGTTTTTAAAAGAGGGGGGATTTGTAACAGAGTAATGAGAGAGTGTGGTGGTGTCGCCACGTGTATAAAGATGATTGGAAGAGGAAGTAGTTAGGCGTTAATAAGAGAATGGCCGAGATAATGACGCGTGGATATGACGTGGAAGAGATCAACGGCTCAGTTCAAAGGGTTGTTAGTGAGTTTTTTATGTCGTTAGAGAAACAGAGAGATGAAGAATAAAGGAAGAAGAAGAAGATCCAGATTCATTTTATCGATTCTTTTGCAATAAAAACATTTGATTTCTTTCTCTCTCATTGTATCTTCTTCATCTTAGCTCTAGAAGAGATTCATATCATATTCTTGGCAAGGTGATTTCGAATTCTTGTATTCATTTACATTGATTCAAGTTTATCAAATTTGAAAGTGAGTTTTACGATAACAATGAACAAAACACTGTTTACACTTCAAAAATGTTTGATTTTTTTTTTGTTTACTATATAGTGCGGGAGTGTGGAAGATAGTGAGATGAGAAAGACGTTTAATATGGGAATTGGGATGGTTATGGTGGTCAGTCTAAACGCGGCTTTGAGAATATTAGGTGATGTCGAGAATGGGGACTATGTTGCATATCGCATAGGAGAAGTTATGAATGGTGAAGGCGTAACTAATCTTTAGAACATGTTGTGTGTACACTTTTTAAAGAACATGATTGGCATGTAGTAATGACGGGGTTGGACAGAACAGGTTTTTCTTTCGACTGCTAGCAAGATCTTATCCATTATTACAGTAGTTATTGTTTGAGTTTATAAGAGTTTATCAAACCAAGAGATTAGACATTCTTGAAAAAACTTGTGCATGCATTAATTGTTCTAGTATTGTAAGGCCCAAAAAAGAATGGAGAAACCCCATTATAAGGACATCAAAGAGAAACCGAGAACCACAATGCTCATTACTACTGTCATACATAAATAACTACGCGCTGGCCGTGCCTTGCACCGGCATGTCAACATGTAGCGATTAATATTTTAAGTTTTTTTTTGATAAAATAAAATATTTTAAGTTTGATACCAGTTATGCAATGGTTAATGGTTAACTCTCACATATCCAGTCACGACAATTCGAAGAACATTTTAAATTTGTTAGTGATATATATGACAAAAAAATGTTTAACCGAAGAAAAAACATAATAATTGAGGAAGAAAAATTTAAAGAACAATGATTAAGATTTAAGCCAACCACCAGCTATTACAAATTTAAATAATAATGTATAACAATTTTTAGTGAGTATGGTAAATATAGAGTGAAATATAGTTGTTCAGATTTTAAAAAATATTAAAATTATACGTCAGTGTATAATAACCATGATAGGTATCATTCACAAAACAAAGTAACACGGTAAACAACTAAAATAACTTCAAATAAATGCCTGGGATTATGCAATAAGCGAACAAAAAAAGACAAAAAAAAAATTGTAATGTCCGGCCATTTTAAGGCCAAGCTCAAACAAACCCACCCGGATCTAACCCGCTAATCCATCCGCGCCCGTACCCGACCCGTCAACCCCATGCCCATGCCAAAACTCTATTCCCCTTTTCTTTTGCTTCCTCGTAACCTAATAAAAAAAAGCAAAGTGAGAAGAAGAATAAGAAGAGCCGCCGAGAAAGAGAGAGAGAGAGAGAGTCGCCAGCGTAAAGAGAGACAGAAGAGGAGGACGACGATGGTGATCGTGAGTGACGGAGGAAAGGAGAGGGAAGGAGGAGAAGGGAGGAGAGAAGGCGACGAAAGTGGGGGTCGATACCATCATTATGGTGGTGATCGGAAGAGGAAGCGCAGCCGCGGAGGGAAAGGAAACGTCAAGTGAGGCTCGCGACGAGACCGAGGAAGGGGAGTGTCGGATCGACGCATGGGCGCGACGAAGGAAGCAGAGAGTGCCGCAGAAGCCGTGATTGGAGAGGAGGGAGCGGAACGAGCGGCGGAGGAGGCGACGAAAGGGAGACCCGAGAGAAGAGTGGCGGGGTCAGGAGAGATTGGAGGCCACGAGGGAGAAGCGGAGACATCGGAGGTGGCGGAGGCGTCGGAGGTGGCGGAGGCGACGGTCGAGGCGGAGATCAGAGCCGGGTGCGAAGAACCGAGGGCGGTGGTTGTGGAAACCCTCGTCGAAGGAGGAAGCTTGCGGCGCAAGCAAATGGAGGTGGAGGGAGTTAGGGTTTCAAATGCCTTGGAGAAGAAAGAAGTAGTGGGATCGGATATCTGGAGGAAACCCGAGAGTCGCATAAGCAGAGCGTCGATTTTGTGGGACCGGACCCGAAGGGTTCCGAGACACGCTTGCGAAAGTTGCACACCTCGGTATGAAATTTACCGTTTTACCCTTGGTTTCCTTCTTGGGAATTTTCAAGTTATAGTATGTTACTATTTTTGGAAAGTTTCCATTTTAGGAAAGTTTCCTCTTAGGGTAGGTTTTCTCTTTAGGAAAGTTTTCATTTATGGCAGGTTCCCATAAATGGCAAGTTTCCATTTGAGGTAGGGTTCCGGAAAAGGCTAACCGGTTCTTGATTCAGGGTCTACTCGCGGGAGAAGGATCTTTCGGGAAGGAAGTAGGAGGGTCTACTTAGGGTAATCAAGGTGGAGGTTTTGGTTCAGGAGAAAATGAGGTTGGCGAGGGATCAAGCCGGAGAAAACAGAATGTTTCAAAGGATTCTAGCGAAGTTCCAGTAATGCAGATGGAGGTCATCGACCATGGCAGCTACCAGACCATCAGGCCAAGGTGAGGGGGTTCTCGATTTCGCTTCATTCGATATTCGTTTACCTTGTCGGTTAGTCTAGGGTTACTTCGCCAGTGACGGGCTATAGTTCCTGACACGAATAAAAGCTATGTATTATGTATTGTTAATGATATAAAGACTTATATGCCTAAGCGTGATTGATTGTTGGGTTGCTAAGTCGTGCCTAGGATAAAACCTGTGAACGGACGTAAGTCCCAAAAATGACTATGTTTAAATTGGCATTGTCTGAGAATTACGAAAGATGATAATAGGTCTAGATTAACCGGTAATGTGCATTCTCTTATGGATAGTCGCCTCTCTAATTTACGGGTGTTATGCGCCCCGCCCTAGGGCTAGGGCCCTAGGGGAATCGAGAGGTGAGAAGTAGGATCTTCGCGCCGGACTAGGCGGAAGTAATCCGAAGAGATGGGTACTAACTAATTGAGCCTTTCCGGGGAGGATGTGATGCTCGGCGAGGCAAAAGGACCTTAGGGTAACCTAGGGTGGTCCCCCAGTGGGCGTTGATGATCGGGTCCTTGGCGAGGCTTTACGGAAGGCCGACACAGGGAAGAAGTTAGGGCGACGACAGTGAACGAGCGGTTGTCACGCAACCGGCCTAGGCGACTGTGCCGAGCTACCAGCGCGTGAGATGGATGAACCGAGGGGTAGTGAGTCCGATATCGGAAGGGATTCAGGCTGCACGGGTGGGCGGATTTTAGGGCATGCGTATATGTGCCATGTGAATATAATACGCACTAGGACCGAAAAGGTTTTGCGAAAGTTTTAAATAGAGTCTTATAAGATAGGTGTTTTCGAAAGAAAGTTTTCAACTTGCTAGTCATTACTTGCCAAGCATAGTAGGTGCATTCTCTGGGGATTTAGGTTTAGGTCTGGACTTTCGAGGTTAAGCGGGTATCCAGTGAAGCAAAATCGAGTTCACCCTCACTGAGTGGCTTGTTTGAAAAGTCACTCACCCCGATCTTTTTCCTCTTTTTCTTTTTGGTGTTTTTGCAAGTTGCAGTTAGGAGCGAAATTATTGACCAGTTGGTGAAGTTTGCTCCGGTTTTGGCGGTACCATTTGGAGCGGTACCATTTGGAGCAATTCCGATCCCCTCAGGTCGGGGTCGGTACAAGGTAAACAACTAAAATTACTTCAAATATATGCGTGGAATTATGTAATAAGCGAACAAAAGAAGACAAAAAAAACCATCACAAAACAAATAGCATGGCTTAAAACACTTTAAAAATTATGAATGCATAAGACTATCTTTTAAAGCAAGTGAATCTCTTAATTTTTATGTTTTAGAGAAAATAAACAATGGTAAAGAGTTATAGTAGTCTAAACACGTTCAGAAAAAAAGCAATATTATCAAACACCGAAACAGAAAGCAAGTACATAACAAACACAAAGAATAATTTTGCAGAAAATATAAAATTTTAAAAATCCATAAAGATTAAAATATATTTGTAATTTTACTCTCCTTTAAAAATATAAATTTTTTTTTTTGTCAACTACACATTAATCAGAAAGAGTCTCTCAGGTTGGGTAACCAACTCGGAGGAGAGGAATCTACAAAAAGGAAATCATGAAAGAAAGTGCGAGATCCTCGTGCCAGACTATATGCTACTCTGTTTGCCGTTCGTGGAATAAATTTCAATGAGAAGCATGGGAAGAAACCCTGGAGCAGCTGAAATTCCTAAATTTGTGTATGGAGGGTTGGCCACTCATCCGGATGTTGAAAAATGTGTATAAATTCCGCACTGTCTGTCTGGAAGAGCTGACAGTCTATTCGTTGGTTGTGTAATTCAGACAACGCCCATAGCAGAGCTTCCAACTCCGAATGAAGAGGTGATACACTTCGGCGTTGGCTTTTCGCTCCCACCAGAATTATCTTGCCATCCAAGTCCAGAAGTAGGATCAGGTTGCTTCCAGGACCCATCTACCCGGCAAATTAAACCATATGTATCGGTAGGTTCCGTAGATGATTGTTCCTCTTCAATAGAAAGGGCGACTTGCGCTTCATGCCAAGCTATGGAATCTGTCTCAGCATTTCAAGGAATGTCATCCACATCCGATTGTACCCCTTAGAAAATTTGCTTGTTTCGTGTTTTTCATATTAGCCATAGCAGCCATGGGAACAATTCATAGTGATCCTTATCACAATTCCTCAAAGGGGTCCGCCAAAAAAGAAAGTCCATATTTGAAAAGACTGAGCCTGACGGAAAAGCTTGCATCCTCTCCGGATCATTGAATGAATCCCAGACTCGCATAATTGAGGGGCATCCAAAAAGACATGACTAATTGTTTCCTCAGCAGAGCCGCAATGTTTATATATTGTATCACAGCGTATACCTCTATGAACTAATTATGTGGTCACCTCTTAACTCCATGTGATAATTTGCCAGAGAAAATGTTGAATCTTCAGAGGACAGTGTCTTTTCCAGGTATATGCTTTTAAAGCTTCCAGACCTGGTCCCCAACCGTTATTGTTAATTCGTGAATCCTCGAGTGAATTCAAAACTTGATAACCTGATTTGACCGTATATTGTCCCGATTTAGTATAATGGCAGACTAAACCATCGTAAGTAAAGGTGCACCTTGGACGAATGCCTCGAATTAGTTATGTGTCTGCTGGATTAAAAAATTCCTTTAATAAAGGCAGGTGCCAATACCTCGTTGTTGGGTCGATCAATTGATAAACTTGTAACTGAGGGTACCAAATACTTCCCTGACCTCTAGCTGGACGCAGATTATCATTCGGAATCCAAGGGTCATGCCAGACTAAAGTATTTATTCCATAATCAATTTGTATCCTTACTCCTTGCCTAAGAAAATCTTGTGTCGAGTAAAGACTCTTCCAACCAAAAGAAGGTAAGTTCGGTTTCTTCGCATTTAGAGGGTGAACATTCCTAAAATATCGACCACGCAAACCCCGAGCAACCAGGGATCCAGGATATTGAATTAGCCTCCATAATTGTTTAGACAATAAGGCCGTATTGAAATCCTCCAGAGACTTGAAGCGTAAGCCCCCTTTCTCTTTCGGGATACATAACTTGTCTCATGCGACTCAATGGAGACCGCGGTTGCATCCATTGGAGCTCCACCAGAATTTAGAAATCGCACTGGTTAACTTATTTGTTAACTCTTGGGGAAGCTTGAAGTATGACATGACATAAGTGGGTAGCGCAAGAGCAACTGAATTAATCAGAATCTCTTTGCCTCCTTTTGATAGGAACTTTGAGGACCATCCACTAACCCAGTCGTCTACTCGTTCTCTAACATAATTAAATATCTGACTCTTGGAACCTCCCAAACTCTGAGGAATCCCAAGATAGGTACCCATACCACCTTCCTTTGTTATGCCTAAGTGATTCTTTATTGTCTCCTTTGCAATAGTGGAAACATTATTCCCAAACATAACCGATGACTTATCAAAATTAATCACTTGTCCCGAGGCAGCCCCATAATCCCTTAAGACATCCAGAATAGCTTGACACGGCGAGATTTCTGTCTTGCAAAAAAATAGATTGTCATCAGCAAAAAGTAAATTGGATATTGTCGGGCTATGATGTGTTATCTTAACACCCGTTATCGCATTGTCCTATTCTTTCCGTTTTATTTTTGCAATCAGGACCTCTGTACAGAGAATAAAAAGATATGGTGAGAGGGGATCCCCTTGTCGTAATCCTCTCTGTGGAATTATATTCCCCGTCGGTTTACCGTTAAACAATATCTTGTAGGATACCGACCGAACACACCCAATCAACCAGGAAATCCACAAATTTCCAAAGCCCAATTTCGTCAGAACTGCTTCTAGAAATGACAATTCAGTACGATCATAAGCTTTACTCATGTCCATCTTTATTGCCATAAACTCGTATTGACATTTCTGATTAGTGCGCAGGCCATGAAACATTTCGTGGGTAATCAAGATGTTATCTGTAATCAATCTTCCTGAAACAAATGCCGATTGCGTCTCCGAAACGACCCAAGGGTGTATCTTTTTTAGCCTCAAACATAAAAATACAAGATTATAAACATTTAATTTATATGTTTGATCGTTTTCCGGAATGATCGTTTGGCACGCTGGAATTCTTTTTAGAAATTATATTAGAGTTTGATCCGCGCGACCGTGCGAATATTTTTTAAAATTTTACGTACTTAATTTATGATTTGTTATGTTTTTAATTGGTTATAAGTTATGTAATATAATTAGTTTAAAAATTATAGTTTATTTTAAATTTGAAAAAATATATATTTTAAATTTTTGGTAAACAATGATGATTTTCTATAAATACATTATCTTCTTAAGCAAGTCTATATATTTTTTGGATAACAATAGTAGAATGTTGTATTAAATTAATTTATCATAATTAAGATGCAATGTCATTTTATGTAATATTCCACATCATAATAAGATTATTTTCATAAGATATTTCTTTTTTAGTAAGATAGATAGATGACAAACAAAAATGAAATATGTTTATCTTAATAACACAATTTAAATTTATTCATGATGACAAGAGAAGTAACAAGTAAACCGTGATTGACGCATTAAATTCAATTCGAATCATGCAACAAAATAGTCTTTTTTTGAAAATAATACTGATATAACTAGGTAGCACTAGTATTTAAGATTTTTGGAATAAAATATAACATGATATTAGTAGGTGGGATTTAAAGTTTTCGCTCAATATTGTAGTGATGAGTTGGTGTGAGAAAAAGTCTTAACAACTACATAAACCAATACAAGTTTTAACATACAAAGGCTTCTATCATCTGAAAACAAGTTTGACATAATTTTACCAGTTTTACATAGTTCTGTTAGTTTTATATAGTTTTACCAATTTTATTAGTTTTGCATAGTTTTACCAGTTCTACTTTTTAGTCATCTCAGTAGTTCTTCCTACGTAACCAATCATGTCAATGTGTTCCTTCATCTTCTTCATCTTGTTCTTGTTCAGTATTTGACGCGGAAATGAAAGTGAGAGAGAGAGAGAGAGAGAGAGTAGAAAGAAATTAAGAGAAATTATGTGTGGATGAGAATGATGAAACAGAGAGAGAATTTCGAGAAAAACTCGTATAAAATGTAAAGAAAAGTGAAAAAATTCGTGTTTTGGCACCAAAAAAAAAATCATTTTCCCGCCAAAAAATTGTTCTTAGTTATTCAGAAGATACTAGTTTTACGAAAGTTCCACATAGTTCTACTTTTGATGCTTTCCATTCCATTTACTATTACCTATCCTTTAAATTTTTTTTAATAGTTTTACTTTTACACTTAGTTTTTTAACATGTAAGACTGATTGTTTTATGCAATAATATGTTTGAAATCAAGATTTCTTCGACTTTTCCACTCTAAGTTGGTCTTCACTAACAAATTTTTCTTGAATTTACAAGGTAATATATTGGAAAAAATCATTTTTGTAACATATATTACGTTAACTAGGAATTATTATTTAAAGTTGATTTCGTTGTTTAGGCAAACTTTACTACGTTACCAAATAAAATTTATTAGTCACGTTTACAACCCAAATGATCATGTTGAAAAGTTTTGTTTAGCAAATAAATTTCCCATAGTTTTACTTAGTTCTATCTAGTTCTCCTTTCACAAGAACTCAAACTAAATGGTTTTAGGTGCGACGAAATGCTCGACGACGATAACAGAATAGTCTATTGCTCTCGGTGGTGGCGACATAGTGGTCGACAGCTCTCGGTGACGGCGATAGAGTGGTCAACGGTCATCGGCGGAGGCGAAGTGATCGACGGCAGAGATGGAGAAAGAACTCTAGCATTATTTTTTGTTTTTGTTTTTTCTTTTTCTTTAATAAGTTGAATGTATTTTTGTCTTGCCATATATATTAGAAGAATGAGGACAGAGGAGCTTTAAGAAGGACATAAGAGGTTAGAGATCTTATTTTAGGAAGATATCAGGTGATGTCTCTCTTTCTGCCTGTATGTATGAATTAAAAAAGAACCAAAAAAATTTAGGGACAATTTTCAGATGAAAAGTTTTTGAGGGGTTCTAATTAGCTAAATATTTCTTTTTTGTCTTACAAACTAAATTCCTCTTCATAGAATTTCATAAAATTAAATTTAAAATAATTACTATTGACCAAAAATTAAAATAATTACTATAATGCATTTCATGATTTAAAAGTTTTATTTATCTGTTCTTTTAACCATATAAATATAAAAATGATAAACAACGTTTGAAATTTGTATTTGCATTAACATGAGAAATATAGTATGAACGCCTTACAAAATTATTTACACGTTTAAATTTAAGTTAAAAGATAAGTCATTTACACATCAAACATCAAGGAAAATTTCTCAAACCTAAAAAAAATTATTTAATTTTAAACCATAAAAATAAATTCTAATTTGCATAGAAAACTCTAGACCTAATATTTTTTATTTCAGTATTTGTATAAAATTTTTACATTATTAAAAAAATTTCTAATTACAACGACTAAATTTTGGGTGAGCACTTCCTTGATTTTGTATTATATTTTAAATAAGAGAAACAAACAAAACTCTTTTGTGTTTCAAACCAAATTATTTTTAATCAAAATAATTTCATGATTTTTAAAATTGAAATACAAGTTTTAATTACAGATGAGACTTCTCCCGAAGTTTGTACGCATATTGTAAATGAAGTCTGCATAAGTAGCTTACAAGTTTCGCTTTTTATGTTTCAGACTTCTCAATGTTAGAAGAGTAATTGCCGCTTTTGCTTTTGTTTGATCATAAGAGAGTAGATGTAATTTCCCTGCCTACTGGAGTTACTTTTAGAGAAAAAATATTTGGAGTTAATTTCATTTTATAAATTTTTCTTAGGTTAGTTTTGTACATTTAACTTTTTTTGTTACTCTTCCTATGTTTTACTTGTTTTACTAGTTTCCTTAAGGTTTTACCATTGTCTCCTACTTTTACCAAGTTTTTCTAGTATATGTTGCGCGATTGTTTATACAAAAAAAAAAGAAAACGAAGCTTTAAAATTTATAAATTTGTTTCCTAACAATCACACAATCCGCAAGTGCACGTATATTCTATTGTAGTACTTTGGGGTCTAACCATAAAGAGCAAACCTTAGCTAGAAAAGTTCAAACTTTAAGAATACATAGTCATTCTTAAGCTAAAAAAAAATAGGAAGGAGGTTTTGGTTTTTGTAATTATAAGATGATTAATTGAAATTGCAAATAAGGAAATCAAATCAAGCAAGCATAAGTAGACAAGTAAAGTAAGGCATAAAAGTAATTTAAAAATGCAAGTAAAAACCGAAATAAACAATCAAGTAAAAGCAATAAGATAAGTGTGGATCTTTGGGAGATGATCATTTATTTGATCCATTGTGTAGCTAGGTAATAGTGCAACTAGATAAATCAACAAAAAACCAACCTCACGACTATGGAATCAATGCTTGAAATAAGACCACTCTCGTGACTAAAAGCCATATTTGCTAACTAACATATTTCTCTCAGCTCTCGCTTCTTGTGATCATTTAGCTAGCAATAATTAACAATAATTCCAATTTTTCGCTGAACTCCCTAGTTATCAACTCTAGTTGGCTAAACTAAGTGTTGCATACTTTAGGCTCTTGATGTACATACAATTTCATGCATAATTTGGTGTGTTTTAGCTTAGTTTTCGTTCATTATTAGGTTGTAAATAAGCATATTAGCTTTAGAANTATTGCATTTTGCACCCATCTTTCTTGCATTTGTAGGTGCTATTTTGGATGGAGTTTGGGAGGCTCTAATGGTGGATTCAAGGGTGGATTCAAGCTTGAAAGTCATGGAGACAAGAGGCTAGGAGAACATGGAAGAGATGGAGATCAAAGGAG
>OVAN01007546.1:0-19503 GCA_900406275.1 Anastatica hierochuntica | reverse complement strand
CGCTGAGTTTCTTCAATGACTCGGTGAACCTCTGGCGCCGAGCTGGTGGCCCTGTGGATCTGGGATTGCATTGTCCGGAGCTCGGCGGTTGCCTGGGCGAGTGTTTGCTTTAGCGTTTGCAGCTCGGAGTCCGCATGGGCAGGCATCCCTCCCAGAGTCGAGTCTTGTTGGCCTTGGTCCCGATCTCCGCCCGACCTCTGGTCAGCGTGGGTCGCCCCGTTGTCAGGTCGGGTTTCCAAAGCCCGGAATTCCTGTGGGGAGATCGGAGCGATGGAATTTATCCTTGCGATCTGGGCGACCTGAGCCTGCGCCAGCTCCTCCAGCCGCTGGCTTTACCTCCAATCTTGCTCTTCTTGTCTTGCGGTCCTTTCTACTAGCAGGGTGAAGATGTCGCGCATGTTCTCCGGGACTTGGTCCAATGCCGCCTGAGCGTCGAATGCTGGAGCAGCCTGCTTTTGCCCTTGAACCCCGGCTGTTGGATCGACGTTGTCGCCGTCGTGAACTCCTGGGAGAGCCGGGCTTGTTCGTCCATCGGTTTCGTTGTCACCAGACATGCTGCCCTGAAAGCAAAGAGGGAAAAAAGAAAGGTAAAAACGAAAATGCGCACTGACTTACGTGGAATCTGATGTAGCGAAGCGGAATCCACCCCTCCTTCTAGCGCCAATTGTTGGATCCGAAATCCACACAGAATATGGGGTGTGTAATTTGAGACACAATGTGAAGAAAAGCTATAATTTTATTGATTTGCGAGTGGAATGTTTACAAAGGCTTCTAGCTAAGTGTTCAGAAAAAGAGTCTGATCCCTCTTCTTGAGCTTCTCCTTCTCCTTTTATCCTCCATTCACCTTGTAACCGCCCCGTTAATGTGTATTAATCCTACTCATTAAATGTTGTCTCTTCAGTTTTTATTCTCCTTTGTTTGAATTGTATGGGCCTTGTTCCCATTTCGCGTGATGGGCCAATTTCTTCCTAGTGGCCTCCCCGTTAGCCCTCTGGTTCTTCAGCCGGTTCTTGGATCGGTTTGCTTCGAACCGGGTATGGTGGATAGCACCTCCACAAGCATTATTATTTTCATGTGTATATAAATATCACAAATAATCAACAGAAAGAGAAACATAAACTTACTAATACTTGACTAGTAATTGAAATTATTATATGAAAGTGAATGTGAAAGTTAATTAATAATGGGTGATTTGATTATAACGTGAGAAAGTAGTCATAGCGGGATGAATGACTTATAGAAGAGATAATTCATTAATTAATGTGCATGATTTAATTCTCCATTATACAAGGTAACACTGAAAGAAATTTTTAGAAGGAGGATTTAATAATAACAAAATTTAGGTTGAAAAAATATTACAATTATACCTAGTTAGACTATTTTTGTAGATGTGCTATATTGCAGGTGTTGGATCTAGTAAAAAAAGTTGATTCTGTTATAAGGATAAAATCGTCCAAATAAATATAATATAGACCACTTTTGGATAGAATATGTTTGCACATATTGTTATTAGATGCAACTCCCCTAGTGTTAATAAGTAGACATTGATGATTTTAATTACAAACTACAACTAGAATAAAAAGTTTAATAGAGTATCTAGTAGTAAAAAATGCATGATTCTCCGTTGAACCGTTGGTTCGCCGGCGAAGTTGCTTCTCACTTGTTTTCGGCGCCCTCAACCGTAGACAATGTTCCGCTGCCTCCCCCCCTCCCCAAAACCACCAGACCCTCAGCCTCCACTTCCCCTCCATCACCCGACCCATTTCCTCCCTCTGCCTTCATCCCCCACTTCCGCATCTCCTCACCAGATCCAAACTCCAATTGAATCTCATGTCATTACTAATGCAGTTTTAGCCCTCCCAGCTCACCACACCTCGACTCCTGTTGTTGTGCATCCCCAAGCCCTCAAACTCCTCCAAGATTTGGGGTACACTGTAGATGATAACCCTAATTTCAAGAAGCTCCAATTTGCATCGCAGAACTCAGATTCAGAAAAATCTACATGCAATCCAGAGGTCACTTACTCAAAAGAAGGTATCTCCACTGAGATCTCTACTCAAATGCAAAACCCTTTCACTCCCTCTGAGACCGGTAACCCACCTGATTTTGTACCTTCTCCTTCACCGCCAACTACCACTCCTCAAGAAGCAGTGCCTTCTCCACCAGGCTCATCTGCTCCCTCCCAGCATGTGACTCTTCAACAAAACCCGACAATCCCCTCATCTTCCTCTCCCCCTCTTAGCCATGAACCTACAAAAACATGGGCTGACCAACTAAGAAAAACCACAAGTAAGAAGCTACAATGTCTCGCCCCTCCATCTCTCCCTGCAAATGGGAAACCAAGGATCCGTATTCCTGAATCAGTTTTTAAGGAAGGAGCGGATATTCACAGTGAGTTTATCATCTGTAAGTTCAAAGGGAAGCCTCCTCCTTATTCTCACATTCAGAATGTTCTAAGCATCATATGGACCAAAGGAAGGAAACTTGAAATCCACTTGAATGTTGTAGCAAGAACGATGTTGATCAGAATTCCTAACGATTACCTGCACAAAAAAATCATTGAAAAGAAGTTATGGTACATCAATGAAAGCATGTTCCTAGTAGCTCAATGGAATACCAGTGGTGACACTAACATGGAGCTAGACAACATTCCTATTTGGGTTCACCTTCATGGAGTCCCATTGAATTTGAGGCACAACAATGGTCTAAGTCTCATTGCAGATGAGATTGGAGACCCCAAGGAAATTGACGAATTTACCCTGAAAATGGTGAGTATCAAAGAAGCGCATGTCAAAGTGGAGGCAGACTTGACAAAAGAGTTACCTACAGCAATTGAAGTCGAAAGAGAAAATGGAGAAATACATCAAGTCGATGTTACTTACCCGTGGCTACCCCCTGTCTATTCAAGCTGCAAGGAAATCAGACATGTTTTACGGTTTTGTCCAACTGCTACCACAGCTTGGGTCCCCAAAAGTTCAGTCAAGGCTGCTACTGTTGCTGGAAAACAATAGGACAAGGTTATGCTTGAGACTCCCCTTGACCAGGCCCCCCCAACTCCCCCAAACTCTGATATGGTTGATCCTCCTCCCCAGCCTGACCCTGACCTTCCTATTATTCCCCAACCAGTAAAACCCACCCAACCTGACCCTGACCTTCCTTTTACTTCCCGACCAGTAAAACCCAACCAATTCTCGGCCACCATCCCAGACCCGCAACCTGCTGCCACCACAAAAACCTCAACCAAAAGAACCATCCCTAGAGTAAAACCTTCAAACATTCCCACATCCAACCAGTTTCTAGCCCTTGCAAAAGAAAACCAGCAACTTGACACTTCAAAACCGGTTTTCTCCCAACAAACCTCTCTGCCTTCAATCTGTAACCATCTCTCCAGCCATTCCCATCCTTTCCCTGGCTCTTCCTCTCTATCCCCTCCACCAGGGGATCCTCCCAACTTAAACTAGTTACCTTATCCACCAGCTTTTTGTTAAATGTATATACAAGTTTTTTCCTGGAATGTTAAAGGCCTCAATGACTGTGATAAACACAAACCTTTTTTGGACTGGCTACTTACCCACAGGCCAGTTATAGGAGCCCTTTTGGAAACCCATGTTAAGGAAACTAACCTGAACTGAATCCTAAGTCGTACTTGCCCCGGATGGTCTTATCTATCCAACCATGCTGTAGATGATGATGGAAGAATCGTCATAGTGTGGAAACACCCAGCCTCTTTAACCTTTATCTCCCAAACCAAGCAATCAATCACCTGTGATGTCAAGATAGAAGGAGGTCATCACTTCATAATGACAGTAGTCTACGCAGCTAATTCAAGAGAAGAAAGATGTGATCTTTGGTGTGATCTACTCCAGACTCACCAAAATCTATCTCTGGATAGCTCTCCGTGGGTATTATGTGGAGATTTTAACCAGATAGCTTATTTTTCAGAGCACAGCAGCCTTGATGTAAACAATTACACGCCTTCAATGCTGGAATTCAGGGATTGCTTAACTCAGTTAGAGGTTTTTGACCTGCATTTTCACGGACTATCGTTTACCTGGTCAAATAAGCAGACAACTAACCCAATTGCCAAGAAGTTAGATCGTCTACTTGTCAACAACAACTTCCTCTCGACCTACAAAAACAGCTCAGCTCATTTCTTACCCCCATAATTTTCTGACCATTCCCCTTGCCTACTCAATCTTGACTGCCCAATCCCTTCCTCCGGAACCAAACCTTTTAAATTCCTAAACAGCCTCACCTCCCATCCAGAGTTTTTGCCTACGGTTGAAGTGGCTTGGAACCTCGTTGGAAGCTCCTCTCCCCTGCAACCAAGTTTGACAAGTTTATGTTTTAAACAGAAACTAATTAAGAGTGCACTAAAATCTTTGGGCAGAGATTCTTTTGCTAATATTCAAAACTTTGTGAGAGAAACCAACGAATTGTTAAAACAAGTGCAGGTCCAGGCCCTATCAAATCCTAGTCCATCCTTATTCCATCAAGAGAAGGCTATACAGGAGAAGTTGCAGTTCCAAAGGAAGCTGGAGGAATCATTTTTCAGACAAAAATCTCGAATACAATGGTTACGAGAGGGGGATCAGAATACGGCTTTCTTTTATAAAGTTGCAACGACAAGGGCTTCCTACAACTCAATCAGACAGTTCACTACAACTACAGGCTAGACAGTTTCAGATCCGACAGAAATGAGCTTACTCGCAATCAACCACTACAAAGCTCTACTAAATCCACCTATCATGCAACCAATCTGCTGCCCCCTACAATGGCTGAAAGATTTATTTGAGTTCAAGTGCTCCAACTCTGTGAAGCAGCAACTTAGAGCTGTCCCTATGCAGGAGGAAATATGCAAAACTTTGTTCAAACTCAACCCTAATAAGGCACCGGGTCCAGATGGACTTACCTCATATTTCTACAAAAGTGCTTGGAGAGTTATAAGAGATGAAGTCATTGAAGCTGTCACAATATTCTTCCACACGGGCTTCATGCCAGGAGCTGCAAATGCAACAATCCTCACGATGGTTCCAAAGAGGCCAGGAGCTTCACTAGTAGCTGACTTTAGACCAATAGCCTGTTGCAACACAATTTATAAACTGGTGTCAAAACTACTAGTGTCAAGACTAAAGCCAATCCTCTCATATTTCATAAACCCCTCGCAAACTGCTTTCATCAAAGGAAGGATTCTAGTGGAAAACACACTGTTAGTTGCTGATCTTGTGCATGGCTATCAAAAAGGTAAAGGGAGAAAGAAAATGACCTTAAAAATAGACATTGCCAAGGCTTTCGACACAATCAGGTGGGAATTTATCCTAAACTGTCTACAAGCAATAGAGGCGCCAAATGAATTCATAAGATGGATCTCTGCTTGTATAACAACTCCATCTTTTTCGGTTGCTTACAATGGTAACCTCCACGGGTTTTTTAAAGGTACACGGGGGGTAAGACAAGGGGACCCAATCTCTCCGTATCTATTTGTCATTGCAATGAATTGCCTATCAAAACTACTTGACAATGGAGCTAAGGAAGGACTTTTTGGTTATCACGAAAGGTGTAAAGGGATGAAACTAACTCACTTGTGCTTTGCGGATGACCTCCTAATCTTCTCAGATGGATCACTACGGTCTGTCCTGAATATCTTATCTATCCTCAAGCAATTTGAAGCAATGTCAGGCCTGGCCATCAGTCTTCCAAAAACAAGTTTTTTCCCGTCTGGCTTCAATGATGATGAGATAAGCGCAATATCGGCTGCTTCAGGTATATCTGCAGGTACCTTGCCAATCCGATACCTTGGGCTGCCTCTGAGTTCAAAGAAATTGTCAAAGAGCGATTGCGCTCCGTTAATACAGAGGGTCAAGGAAAGATTGAATTCTTGGACAGTCAAATCACTAACCTTTGCAGGGCGTTTGCAACTTCTCAACTCTGTCATCGCGGGAATCACAAACTTTTGGTGTTCGTCCTACATCCTCCCAAAATCAGTCATCAAGGAAATAGAGTCACTCTCAGGTGCTTTTTTATGGAAGGGGTCAATAGAAGGTAAATACACAGCAAGAGTAGCTTGGAGAAGTGTAACTCTAAGTAAAAAGGAGGGAGGACTAGGCTTACGTGACCTGCTACACTGGAATCTTGCAAACTGCTTCAAGCTAATCTGGATTCTCTTCTTCAAGCATGGATCCATATGGGTTGGATGGTTTACAAAAGAGATCCTCAATGGCTCGGTTCATAACTTCTGGACAGCCAAAGAAAAGCCAAAAAACTCATGGTTATCTAACAAACTGTTAAAGGTTAGAGATAAAGTCTACCAATGGATTCATGTCAAAGTTGGAAATGGTACCTCATGTAAATTCTGGGATGACAATTGGAGCACTCTTGGTAGCATCACCAAATTTCTGCAACCTGAAGGCCCTAGACAAACTGGAATCTCTAGGAATGCAACACTGGCAAGCTTATGGAGGAATGGAAGTTGGACCTTGCCTCCTGCACGCTCTGACAAGCAGGTGATAGTTCAATCTGAACTCAGCAGTCTAATCCTCACAATTGAACCTGACAGGTACACATGGTGGATAAATGATGTGATAAGGGATAAACACTCTACGGGTGCGATCTATAAGGCCATAAAAATCCATGGAGAAGAGGTTCCTTGGGCAGATGCTATCTGGAAGGGAGAAGGTATACCGAAACACAATTTCATCGCCTGGCTTTTTGTTCTTGATCACTACCCAACAAGGGACCGATTAATCAAATGGGGCTACTCAACGAGCCCCTCTTATTTACTTTGCGGAACGGCTGATGAGAGCAGAGACCATCTATATTTCCAATGCCCATACTCAAGTTTAGTCTGGGAAGAGATCTGCAGACGTTGTACAATCCCCTGCAATAGATCATGGGAATCTTACTTGAGACAGATGGAGCAACTAAGAGGATCGAGAACTAGAAGAAAGCTAACTCTAATCGCATGGAAAGGAACAATTTACTCACTGTGGATTGAGAGAAATGGCCGGCTCCACCAGAACCTGTGTGACTCTGTCGATGGTACCCTGAAGAAGATTGACAACATAGTTAAACTTAAGGCCCTGGCTTTTAGGGAGGACAAAGCAGATCTATCTTCCTCCTTGCTCCAAAGTTGGTTCTTCACCCAGGCTAGCAGCGGCGCAACTCGATGAGCCCTATATTGGAGGCAGCTTGTTTTTGGCAAAATCCAAGAGTTTCACGATATTTACTCAGAGGTGGTTGGAAGATGGTTAAAGACTAACCGACTTTTTGGTCATAGGCTAACCAGATCTGGTTCTTTCAGTTTCCTTAATTTAATTCAAACTCAACCATTTTTGGTCATAACCTAATCTATCTATATGGGTAATTGATTTAGATTTTATCTTGTTGGGCTTCCAACATTAGGTTATGACCTTGTAATATTTTCCCTTCTTTATATTGAAAATCATTTTACAAAAAAAAAAGAAAAAGAAAACTACAACTAGAGTGAAATGGTTACATGACCAAAAAAAAATTTATATAATTTTGTGGATGGTCAAATATGTAATATTATTCTGGAGAATTTTATTAAAATCTAAAAAAAAGATGGTTACAAAAACCAAATATGATTTTGTTATAAGGGTGAATTAGCCCAATATTCATAAAAATTTCATTAATTAAGAAGAGAGCATACTTGTTTAATTATTTAAGAATCTAACAGAAAAATGACACAATCCTTGACTAAAAGCCCCTCAATTCACAAGTGTTGGCATGCATATTTTTTTCAACATATTTATTTTATTTCTTTTTCATCACCATAAATTACTACTTTTTTTTTTACTTTCAATAAAGTCTGAAATGAAAATTCTCTGCATAGAACAAACTAGATTTTTTGTACTAAATGTAATTTGAATTTTTAAAGAAAGAAATATATATCTTAAATAGTAACAAATTTTCATAATTAGAAAGGTATTTAAATACTATTTTCTAATAGTAATACTTTTGGTCAGATATAAAAAGTATGAACATAACTAAACAATAAAGAAATTAAAATTGAAAAACTTCAAATAACTACTAATCTACTTGTAAAATAAAATAAAATGTCAATACTCAACTAATAATTTAAGTTTTAAAATATATAAATATACTCAAAAGTGAAAATAGTGGTTAACATAAATTGTTAAGATAGAATTACTATTTGAGATGGAGTAAATAGTATGGGGGCGAAAAAATAGTAATTCTACATAGATGAAAAAGTTATGCATAAAAATTATTAAAAGAAAATAAAAAAAAAAGAAAAAGAAAACTAAAAAATGTAAAAGACAAATGTGTCAAAGGGTTTTTGTGTATTATGTAGAAATGATGGTTACCTTTTTTTTTGGCATTTCTAGTTTCCTAAATAATGGTTTTGTGTTTTTATCTCACCTAATTTCCCTTAACATAAAATGCGCATAAAAATAGGGTCACAAGAAAATCAAAATTCAAAAAGTGGCATGAGTGATATTTGACTCCAAGGAAAAACAATATAATGGAGGTTGGTTAGGCAGCCATCATCTACCAATGACTTTTCTTTGATTATAAATGTGTTTTTGTCAAACGTATGTGTTGTACATTTTCCAGAACGAAGAATATGACTTACAAATTAATACTGTTTTGACATTTGGTTGGTTAATTTAATCCAATCACGTGTTTATTCATAAAATTATACTACAAAGTAGAGATGTAATAACTAATAAGATCAATACGATATAGTCCTTTGTTGAGTAGAAAGAGGACCATTAAGATATTTGTTTGTGCCTTCTTTTTCTTTTCTTTTTTGACATCGTTTGTTCCTCTTTCTCCGTAAAACATCAGTATGCTCTCTCTTTTTTGGTCAAACCACGTATATATATATCATATGTGTATACAAAAATGAAACAAAATAAAACCAAAAAACAAAACAAAACCAAAAACACAAATTACATTATTCATTCATGTTCCTACTTTTCCTTCTCCTTTTCTTCATCATTCCTTTTTGGATTCAAGATGAGCATGGAACCAAGCATGCTAAAAAGCCAGGCATTCTCTTCTGCAACACAAAAAAATAATATTATATATACACAACTAAAAAAAAGTTTAAGAACTAGAAAATTTATTTCAATCAACACCAAGAATATATTATATTTTTTTGTAAGAAAATGCAGAATTAAAAATTATTTTGTAGAAGAAGTGTTGTTACCCTGCGTGAAGAGTGGATAAGGTCAGGAGGAATCTTGTAGAGATCCTCATCAACGGGCTTAGGTGCCTTGGACGCCGGAGCGACGTCGTTTTGGAACTGCTTCACTCCCGTGACGTCTACATAGTACTTGTCCGTCTGTGCACTGACGTCACGCACGCGCCTTTGTGGGCCCCTCTTTTCCTTAGTCCTCCCCGCCGTCTACGGCAAGTCATTACACAAACACAAACACGTTCCTCCTTAATCTCACATTCGAGTTAATCAAGAAAAGTCAATTAGAAAAATATATTAACAACAAATGTCATTAAAAAATAATTAAAATACTATTTTGACCTTTGTTAATACATTTAAAAAAATATATATCCAATTAAGGTATTAAATAGTGAAATTAAAACTGATTTTTTGTTCAAAATTCATGACGTTCTTTATGAAACAAAATTAAAAATTGAAGTAACATTTCTTGGTGGAAAGTATATATGGTTTGATAAAAACCTGTCTTGGGTGATGGAGGCGACGTGGAGGAGGATGGTGAGAAGCAAGCTTTAGGGCTTCTGCAGAATAAGAAGAAGAAGAAGATGATGAAGAAGAAGTGGTTGCGGAAGAAGAAGTGATGAAGTGATGATGATGGTGACGAAGGAGACCAGCTTGTCTTGGATTCTCGAAGTATTGTGTTATTGGCATCTCATTTGCTTCTTCCCATTCTCCGAACTTTGGAATCTGTCCGCTCTTCTTCTTGTAATTATCATTCCTCCCCTGTCCCATTTGTTAAATTCATCTAATTTTATTACTAACTTCTTACACTAGTACATACTCCATATATACATATATGCTAATTAATCTCTAATCTAAAGCCAAAAGACCACGAGAAATAAGGATTGAATATTAATCAAGAACCCACAAGAAACAAGTATTAAAGAGTCAAGAACCATGAAGAACCAAACACGTGACCAAGTTTGGCACTTAAGTATCTATGGATGTGGACAATAAGTTAGAGAGACACAGAGATACATAATAAATTTTCGCGAGAGTAGAAGATATTATTTGGAAGGTTTTGAAGATTTTTGAAGAAGGTTTAACCAAAAAAAAAAAAGATTTTGAAGAAGGAATAAACAGATTTGTCAAAAGGAAGAAAAGGATAGTGAACTTTTAGAAGGTTAAAGAGAGGAAAGAAACAAGGAGAAAGGGATTAAAGAAGATGACTTACATGAGCCATGACGATTCCTTCTGTTTATATCTCTTTCTCTCTACACGCACTAACACACAAAATAAGAAAGAGTGATCTCAAGAAAGGTTGCTGTCTTTTATAACAAGAGTTGGGTTTCTAGGCCAAAAAAAACTAAAAGAAAAGAAAAGAAACTGTCCTTACCTATAAACAGTCAACTCTGTGAGAGCATCTCCTCAATGGAGAGTTTCTCATTAAAACTATCTAAACATATTTATATTTATATTTTAACATATTTTAGTTATATAATTAAATATAAAATTAGAAAAAACAATTGATAAATATAAATATGATAAATGAAAAAATGAATTTCTCAACTAGAGATTTGAGTTTTTCAAAATCTCTCATTTAAGAGAATCAAATCTAATTGACAGATTCTTTCTTTTTTATTATTATTTTTGGTGATAGACTCAAATCAAAAACTCTCATAGAAAATGTTCTATGAAAGAGAAAATTTTTTGTTTAACTAATCCTTTTTTGTAAAGGGTAGTCCCTTCTAACTTGGTTTGATTAGAAAAAAATCATTTAGATAGATCTTAAATTTAGGTTGAAAAATCAATTGGACATATGTTTTCCTAATAAATATAAGTGTTTTTGCATTTCCAATGTTTTGTGTTTATAGTTTAATTCCAGTTCAATCCAATTTACTACAAAGATTTTTCAGATATTTGAAATGTAATATAACAATTATAGTGAGTAAAATAGAGCTAACTTGGTTATAACTACATTTTTTCGAATTCAAATTAGAATAAAAGTTATTATTACATATAAAATAGACGATTTTTTTAATCTTGTAAAATCATTACTGTAAAATATACGATATTTGAGCGGTATAAGTGGTACAGTGGTTACCACCTCTGTTGGCCAAGCTCACTTACCGGGGTTCGAACCCGAGGTGATGCTCTTTTCAGAGAACTACTAAACCACTAGACTGATAACAAAAAAAAAGATTACTCGTTACTCTGGGAACTATCCCAAACATCATCATTTTCATATTAAAAAAGAACGAGAAAAATAAAACAAAAATGAAGTGTAATGGAAAGTAGAGAAAAGTTGAAAAGAGAGATGAAACACGTTACATGGTGATTAAAGATTGGCTGTGAAGATTTAATTTTTAATTATAGTTTTGAAAAAGAAATTTTCCAATCACATTTTCAAATTTCAACAGTCCTAAAAATGATCTTTGATTTTCTCATAGCATATTTCAGTTATTTTCTTCTTGTTACGTTACATTTTCCTAAAATCTTTATTTTATTATTTTAACTTTTTTTAAAGTCAGAGTCACAATTTAAAAAATCAAAGCTTTTACGGTAAATTAATATTTTAAAATGTCTACGGTTTTAAATTTTAAAGTGCCAAACAATCAACCTTTAGTTCGTTAAGTTTTGACACATTTATTACTTACATAACTATCCATCCATTTCAAATATCTACCGACTTTGTTGACAAAGATGCCCACTTTATTTAAACAAAATTTTCAAAAATCACTCAGCATTTCATCCTCATGTTATATGAATACGTATCTTAGCTATATGTTCATACTCATGCTATATGTTACGTTCTTACTATGGTAATGATTGACTATTATATTGTCGGCCCTCTATTCACATGGAATTCATGAAATTTTTTAATGATGGTCACAGTTTTTAATTATTAGCTTACTAGTATTAATTACGTAACCCCTTCATGATTCCTTATTTATCATCATTTATAGTTTTCCATTATGTTCAATCAATGAGCCTTTAACAAAATGAGCGTACATATAATTTCAACCTAATTCATAAATAAAATAAATATCCATGTTTTCCATGGAATATATACTCTCTTCTTCAAAAGAAGTGATATTTAAAATCATTGTAGACTGATTAAAGATTAGTTAACTTTTATTGAATTAAATTTTTTCTATAAAAATAATATTTATTATAACTCATTCAACCAACCGAAAATCAAGTTGATGATAATTATAAAAATAACATTAAATTTTTACATGGAAATGTGAAAACATCTTTTAAGCTGAAATAAAAAAATACTCGTAAAACATCATTTAATTTGAGACAAAAAATATCAATTAAATATTCATGAACTTTTATTAAGTTAACATTTTTATCATAAAAACAGTCAATTAACATATATAAAATTAAACAACAAACTACTAATAATCATAAACATCAAATAACATTAATCTTTTACATGTAAATAAAAACATCGTTTAAATTAAAATAAAAAAGAAATACTCTTTAAATATTCCTATCATTTAATTTAATTTGAAATCTAAAAATATATTTTACAAATATTGGAGGAATTTATTAATTTATTGGTCAGAAGTGAAACCAAACGTTGGGTTGCAGTGTGGCCTCGTGGAGTGTTATCCGGTGAGAGATAAACAAGTCTTGACTTTTCTTTGTCGTTGACCAAATTGTTTCGTTTCCAATGGGAAAATCAAAAAATTATTCATAGCTCTCAATCCATTTGTAATTTCAGTCTATAAAACTAATCCACAATCCATGATCATTTGACCAACCCACAGCTACACTTTTATAAGTAGATTATTTAAACTGGAATCCGAAGTAAATTAAAAATGCTGTAAATAGTCGAATATTCCTTTCATTTATAAGCTATAGAAATTAGTACCTAATAGTAATTAAAATTCCAAAAAAAATTTAAACATTTGTCGCTCAACCACTAAATGATCATAAATATCTATTAATGACGGTATGAGTTACATACTCTTTGAGAAAAAGTTAAAAAAATATTTATGAGATTTATGTTTGCATTCGAAAAAGATAAACACGTAAGCTAAGTTTTTTCTTAAAGTTTCTTTAATTTGAACAACTAGTATTAGGAAAAATTGTGACAGTTAGCAGATCCAAAATTGAATATGTGCGTTACATTTGAAAAAGCAGCTTTGTTGGCCTTGGGAGATTTTTTTTTGTTTTTTTACTTGACCATAGGAGAATAATGGTAGTTTATGTGTCCTTTAGTAGGTGGTTGGCGTAAGCTTGACGATGACGGTGAAAGCGTTAGGAGTTCTTTGGGAGTTTCGTTAGTCAAAAGTTCACATTTTAAAAGTCAAACCGTTTTTGACTTCCATACTCCAACCTACAAATTTGTCAGTTGTGTGCATTTATCTGTCGGCTCAATAGATAATTTTTTTTTATCTATGGTAACAAAAGTTGAAGATACTACATGTTTTATAGAAACTTTTGGTTGGAATGGTCACCGCGGTTATCAAAGCGCAGAAAAAACGGATTTAAATTTCAGTACAGTTCAACTACGGTACGTGCAGAATGCGGGATAAGTACGATTTCTACAGAAAAAACGGTACGAAATAATGTTTGATTGGTGAAAACAATTTAAGGTGCGGAATAAGTGTGTTGATTGATAAAAAAAAGTAGTGTTGCGGATCAGACATAATGTAGAGAAAAATATATTTATACAACTAATGTAACTTATTTTTCTTTTCCGCCATACAACTAATGTAACTAAACGAAATAAAATGGTTGATTTTGTTTCACTAAAAAGATTTATAAAATTTTTAATCAAAAATCCAAAATTTTTATAACTCAAGTATAACACAAAAGTCCTCTCGATAACAGACCGTAGAGACGCATGATATCGACTAAACAGTTCATATTTGTTCCTAAGAGCTGGACTAGAGTTGAACTGGGACATATGGTATATGTTAGTGTTCGAATTCGGTTTGAAAAATACTGTAAAACGAAGTTTGTTCGGATATTTGTGTCGGTTTCGATTTGATCCGATACTTTTTCGGTTCGGTTCAGTTCAATTTAGATATAGGATTTAACACTCACTTCTGTATTTTGTCGCTTCGGTTCAGATTTCGGTTCAAATTTTACGGGTAGTTTCGATTTAGGTAGTTTTAGACTTTACATGTTATACTAATTTTTAATATTAATTAAAAACATTAGTAAAAGTTTACTATACAAGCTATAAATAAAATTTATTGACCCATGCATTTAACTTTTAAAATAATTTTTCGGATTTGAAATTCTTTTAGTAAAGAAAAAAAAAAGAAAAACGCATTGTAACAGTGTGAAACACACATATATGAGTGCGTATCATTTCTCAAGTGCGGATTGTCATTTTTACATGCAAACTCCTACAACAGTCGACATATATAGAACAAATTACAGAAAAGGGTATTTTCTCAAGTTGTGTGAACGATTTGGTGACATTTGAGCCAAATGGCATATTTTGCTTTTCTCGAGGGAAATATGGACGACTATGCCTCTGTAAAGAACGTGCGCCAAAGTTGCTTCTGGTTTGGTGATAATCATCTCAGCCGTCCGTTTCTAATGAAAGAGTTACAATCGAATGGTTGAGATTCATGTTACTCTTAAAACATGAAACATCATTAACAGTACACATGTGTCGTACGATCCAAGGGTTGACTGTTTATACCGTTGAGTAATCCAAATATCCAAGGAATAAAAGTGAAGTGATACAAAGTACAAGTGATAATTCGCAGGGTATAACGCATCAGTCTTGTTTTTTTGTGGACTTTGTTTTCTCTGTGTGGACTGTGTGGTAAGGATGAAGATTTTACGGAGAAGCAGGCCAAATATGATGGAGGACGAGGAGTTAATTTCTTTCTTGGAAGAAGAAGAAGCAAGGGAGCTAAGTAGTTGGAAGAGTGGAGATAGTTCTAAAAGTCCTTGGGATTTAGGGATTGATACGGAAGCTTCGCAAGATAATGAAGATATGGAAGATAGAGTGGAGATAGTTCTAAAAGTCCTTGGGATTTGTCTTCAAATTTCTAAACTGTTATGTTTGTACCAATGCACTTGGACAAAGTTGTGTGGACTACAAACATAATAAGGAATGGTTTCCGACAAAAACCACTTACCGTTGTGCATATTACGTATGCCTGTCCTTCTTGCTTTTGTTTACATTTTGGGGTGGTACTCATTTCAATTGTAAGCTTCTGGCAAAAATTCTTCATTAACTTCCCATCCATTACTGAATTGCTAAACATGTTGTTGTTACTGCTAAATCTCAAACGATTGTCTCTCTATTACTTATTGTTCCATTTTAAACGATTGCCACATGGGATGATGAGGCTGAATGGGCTGAGTATAGACTGTTAGCTGGGACTAATCCATGTGGACCAGTTTGGTAAACTCCAAACATAGTTAGTTAAGTATTTAGGATTATGGACTAGTCCACCTAACCATCTTTGCAATGTTTTATTGTCATCAAATGTTACCCACTACACATTGGGTGGAATTCAAATTTCATTTTCCCGCGCTTCGTGGTTGCGATCATTGCTGCTGACATGTTCTGCATTGACGAGATGTGACCTTCGTTCTAGCATCTTAGACCTGTAACATTTGCACTTAATGAGGATTAAGCATTAATGACGCGTGCGTACATGTTGGGTGGGAAGACCCGTGCTTACAGCAAGCATTAATTACATTTTGGACACGTTGGAGAGAGAAATTGACTCCGTTTAAGCAAATTTTCCCTAAATTATATAAAACAAGAATACAATATCAAACCTATTCCACTACGAGATCTACTTATATAATTCATTTTATACAAACTAATATCAAACTTGCACACTATTCCACAACAATTAATTCCGCCTGGTCCATATGGACAGAGATTTTGAACTAACCGTTTTTCTCTTTTTTTAGCAAGATGTACCACTTAAATTATGTTTCAAACTTAAAATTTACTTTTGTAAGTTGTGGTCTACTCCATGTTGTCTGACTTTATATAGACAATTGGACTAATCCATCTGGTCTGAATTTACTAACATAAACTGCATCAATTCCTTATCAAATATCTGTCACGTATTTGGACATGTCCATTTTGTTTTACATATCTCGTTGACCTGTCTCCTTTTGTCACAAGCATGCACTACTTTTGTTTTCTTTGACTACTCTACATGTACCATCTAAATTATGTTTCAAACTTACTATATACTTTTGTAAATTGTGTTCTAATCCATGTGGCCTGACTTTATACAGACAATTGGACTAATCCATGTGTTCAGAATCTAATAAAACAACTTGAATCAATTCCTTATCAAATATATGTAACATGTTTAGACTAGTCCACAATTAACAAAACTTTGTCTATGTGACTAGTCCACACTATTTTATTCACTAAATTCATTATCAAATATCTCCTACATATTTGGACTAGTCCACGTAAAGTTTTGTGTTTTTTGGACTAATCCACCTGCATCTTCGTTAAAGCTATTAGACCATATCGTTTGAAAGTCTGAACTAAGTTAGTACCTTCCTATATATAAGGAACTTCTGGACTAATCCATGCATAATTAACCTAGTTATTGTTTGAAACTTAATTTACCAAACATTTCAGTCCATTCGCAACCTAATATTTACCACATGTTATGGACTACGCCATGTGCACTTTCAGCTACAAGGAAAAACCAACCAAACATCATCTACTACTTTTTCGTCCGTTAACACAGAATTCCCAAACTATACGAACTAATTTCAAAATCAATTTTTTTTCCAAGCATAATTGGACTACTCCATAAATTATAATCCATCAGGTAGTAGTACACATACGAATTTAGCGGGTAAAGCAAACAAAAGACAAGCTACACTATTACTACAGAAAATCCCCAATTTTTGAAAACCTAAGATGACAATCATCCTTCGAAACTAAAATCCAAAAAATTACACTCCGAAAGACACCGTAGAGGAGGATTACCTTCCATTTTTTTGCTGGGATTTCTTACAACACCGCGAGTACTTTCTGATTTCCGGTTTCTTAAAGATACGCCGCCGTCGATTTCTTCTGTTGTTCTCTTACACTAGTGTTAAATAGAACCACCTGTCTTCAACACCCAGTTACCTTCGACGAACTCAAATTTTTTTTCTCTCTTCAGAGATTTTTTGAATTTTGAAAATAAAAGCTTTGACAATGGTAAAGATAAAGATGAAACTCTGACACCACTTTACCTTTACGTACACAGTAAATATATGTCATAAATTGGTTATACATAACCAATACGTAGTTAATTTGTAAAGAGTTTGTTGGTTTGTCTTTCAGTTGTTTGAGGGTATAATAGTAAACAGACACACAAAATGTGCTCTTTGTCTATAAAGTGCTCTTTTGTGAAGAGAGTTTCTCAAAAAGTACCTAAACCTGTAAATTACTCACATATATATATTATTTTATTAATTTAATGAAAAAAGCATTTATCTTAACAATGATAAGTGAATGGCGTTTGTAAAAGCGGTACGTTAAAAAACTCACCAATTACGCACCGCACCTTGTCGCCATTCATAACCTTTGTATTAAAATATATACGTAATGTAAATAATAAAGATAGAAAGCGTTTACTTCTAAATTTGGTTGATGTTTTAAATTTCTTACAAAACAATTCAGTTGTGATGCCTAGAGATAAGCACATAGCAAATATCATCAAAATTTTAGGTATTTGTGATATGTTCCACTTTTGACAAATATCTAATTTTACTATTTGCTATATTCTAAAAAATACGAATATCCGGAAAAATGAATAACCGAAAAATTTACGGATATTTAATCTACTTTGTTCAATACATTGTTTTTAAAATCTAACTAGAGTTGAATCCGCGCACATCGCAAATATATTTTTGATTATAAATATGTTTGTTTGTATATTATTTTGTATACTATTTTTACATGTAGCTATTAGTTTCAAATACAATACATTGTTCAAATTTTTTATTTTTACACATCGCAAATCGTTGAGTGATTCCCTTGTCACTCACCCCTCTCTTTTTGTCCCTCCCCTTTTTGTTCTTTTCAGGTGTGTTTTTGCATGTTAGAGTTAGAAGCGGCGGTAAGTTCAAATTGGTGGTTTTGCGAAATGGTTTTGGCGGTACTGATTGGTTAACCCTAATTCTCTCCGGACAAGTTGTTATAGTAATACTTTAGCCTTTTAGGTATATCATAATACAAAATTGATTAATATTTCAAGAATAATATACATAAATATATAACAAATTTCAAACACGAATTACATAAGTTGAACCAGATTCTTTTCAAATCTATGTTGCCTAGTTAAAAAAAAACTAGTGTGTTAAGCTTTTATGTCAGTTGAGTTAGCTCATTTATGAAATTAGTCGAAGAACGTAGATCGAATGTGGTTAAGGCATGTCTTAGTCATGTATTTTCAGTTTGATACTAATCACCCAAATAACAAGAGTAATCCAAAAAATTCCAAAGGCTACAAGTTTGTTTTGAAAAAATTTATCCAAAACAGTTAAATAATAATAGCACGACGTAAGGGAAAAGCCCGGCCCATAAAAAGCAAAACATCAATTATAAGAAACATACATAAGAAAAAAAAGGGATGGTCAGAACCCCTTTGCATTTTTACTCAACAATCTATTTCACACGCAGAAAGTTAGAAACATAACAATTAGAGATTCCTGATTCTGATGAGATAATTTCAGTTCAGTCCTAAGCTTAGATTTTGAAAAATGGTTCAACCTTTTAGTTTTCTTATTGAAAGAGTTTTGATCTATAATGTTATTTGGGCTAAGCTTCCTCAAGGTTTTGCGAGTCAAACCCACAACATAGACATGTTTTTATGTATATCTTGGTTTAATTGATCCGCCCGCAAAATTAATTCCGAGCGAAATTTGGATCCTGGACATGTTACTATGGCTAAATCAATGTCTTGAACCAAGAACGAAATGAATAATATAATACTATGCCAAGTCATGAACCTAGACCTATTCAATGACAGATACATTCAACATAACCGTTATTCAAAACACTAAAACTCTTATCAGTTAGGTAAGTCACTCGAACATATCTCTTCCTTTTTTATATATACAAAATATTTATGCAGTTTTATTGGACTATTCAAGTGAAAAAACAAAAGAAAATACAATATCATACTGTCAAAGTAGAGTCGTGGGTTCGCCGGAGAAGTAAAAGATGGCTAGTGCAGTCACTACAAGAAAACTGTCTTTTTGCGATTGTTTATTGCGACCGTATAAGTAGTCGCAAATATAGTGACAGTTTTACGTCGTCATAACGACATTTTAACGACGGAAAAATGTGTTGAGGTAAAACAGTCGTTAAATTACGACCA
>OVAN01007545.1:0-19504 GCA_900406275.1 Anastatica hierochuntica | reverse complement strand
TTGGGCATGATCGTCTACCTCCGAAGCTCTGAGACCGGATGGGGAAGCGGCGGCCTGAACGATGGGAATCTCGGAGCTTTATGATTTCCTTTTGATTCCCATCACCGAAGGAGGAAACATTGTTTCCGAGACCCTTTTCAAGCATCGATTTCGTCGAGACAGTTTTTGACCCCAACAGAAAGCATTAGGAGTATCATATTTTTCCAAAGTCACCCTCTGTTTAGGTTGATTTGCGCCTTGCTGTCCCACAACTGCTAACATTTTGCTGGTCGATATGCTGAACACCAGCATTAGCACCACCTTCAGCAAGTGGATCAATTCCTGGGAGAGCTCTAGGGAAGAGAGGATTTTTTCGAATATGAAGGTTCTCCATGTTGTCACTCATGATGTCTATGAACTCAAACTCCGAAATACCCTCAAGTAGCTTCTCCTTCTTCTTCTGTCTCTCTAAACGTCCAAGTTCTTCCTTAAACTCAAGAAGATTCACTTTTCCTTGACTTCTAGTATGAGGTATGTTCATGCACCTAAAAGCACAAAAACAAAGAAGAAAAAGAAGAGATTAAACAAAATAAAGTAAATGCCTTAGGCACGCAATGTTCCTAAGTTCTAAGACAATCTATTGGTCCCCGACAACGGTGCTAGAAAACTCGATAGCTTAGGTTTTCGCCCGAGAAAACACTGCAAGCGTACAGATGTGTACGTTGTAGTGGTTCGGGATCGAATCCACATAGACCAAAGGTTCCACGTAAAACAATCAGATCAAACGCGGGCTAAAGCGAAAAAGAAGGTTTGTAAATTGATGCAGCAATTCGAAATCAAGCAAGTAAGAAGAAAAGAAAAGAAGGAATTGTAAATCAATTAGAGGAAAACACTGGGTATTGGGTGTTCTCAGGGAAATCATCAGGATTTTAGGTTTGTTGTCAAGGAAACTTTTAAGGACTATCTTGAACTTAATTCATAATATTATAGTCAACCTACTTTCGTAGCGCCAACTACCTATGTTTAAGGATCCTTAGACATTAACTTCTGTTGAGTTTTGAATCCTAAACATGCATTTTAGACGGGATTTGATTTGTTCACAAATTGCTTACACATCAACTTCCGTTGGTCTAAGACAATTTGCTCACTTATCTACCTTTCAGGAATTTCATCTAACACTTTCGGTGCCTGAAATATCCTAGGTTCATTAACTAGGTGATCAATCCAATTCAATCAATATATTTAAATATAAATGAAGATCAATTGATAATTCCCCGATCTAACAACCTAGCAATCACATAATCATGAAATCCCCGATGAGAAACCCTAAACCCAACTATAGAACTACTCGCACATGCCAATTAAACAATCACAAAACAGATCAAAGAGAGACATGATTGTTATTGAATAAAAGGCAAAGAAAGGGTTCATAATTCTTCTCCGATTCGAAGTACAGAAGTGATTCTTCTCCCTTAGGTTACAAACATTCTCTCTTGCTCAAAAACTCCGAAAAACAACATAATGCAAGAATAAATACGAGTCTAGGTATTAGACATGTAATTAAGTTCTCGAAATCTCAGTTCAATTCCAAAAACTTTGGCTGCGAATCGTGACAAGGATCGATCGATCCTTGACAGGGATCGATCGATCCCTGTCATTCTGCCAGAATTTTTCAACTCTTTAATAACGTTTCCTTCAATGTTTAAAATCCGTCCAAAATATGATCTTTTAACACAACCAAGCTTATTACCTATAAGAATACTAAAGAACACAAAACTGTTCCAAAGAGAACCGAATACATACTAAAATATCATATATCTCGACTAAAACCTCAATAAAATCCTATAAAATGCTAATACATCATTATACATAAACAATCTGCTTTAGAACAAGAAAATTTAGCAAAAATATTCTACAATTTTCGGATTAATTAAGTTCCAAAAGTTTAAAAATTTAAAATTTTAAAATCTAGTGGAAACAAGCCAAAAAACTAGTTCTAATTGTAAATCCTTGTACCCGACAAGCTTTTGTAAAGGAAATCTCTAAGAAACAAGCTAAAACAAGCCTGAATCTAAGAAGTTTATGAAATTCTAAAACTTGTAACTTTGAGATAATAAGAGTTTTAGAGCATACCTTGATACTTGAATGAAGAAAGGAATGAGATTTTTCAAATAAAATCACTCTAACTTTAGTAAATGAACAAGAATCTAAGGTTTTGAAATATTTTTTCGTAGGATTTTAAAACTTGTTCAAGAGAAAGAGATGAGGTTTTAAACGTTTTTGATGTAAAACTACTAAAAGAAAAACCAAAGTCTTGTTTTTTCCTTCCTTGTTTTCGAAATTGGCTTGCAAAATTGGAGAAATTGGTTTAGTTTTACTAAAAACCGGTTTAGAAGAAATTTTAAAAATCAAAATGGACCTCATGTGACCGGGGGCCATTTTTTTGGCATGAACCGGTCATGGAACTCACGCCAACGAGTCGTGGGAGCTTCGCAGACGAGGCACGAATGGTCGTGTGACCACCCACATGGCCTATTTTGGCAAATTCGGTCCTTCTCGTTCGTTTCATGGTTTTACTTGGCAGTTTCGCGATCTGTTCATCTGTTTTGAATTCCAACTGGCCGGGGAGTGTTCCAGAAAGTCTTTCATGATACCAAAGTGATTTTAAAATTTTTGACGGTGGATTTTGGCAAAGGGATTAAAGATACGGTCACTTAGAAGTTTTTGAGTTCTTGAAACTTCTTTTTGACCGAATTAAGAACTTATTTCAATTGTTGATTATTGTTGCTCGGATCATTGATGTTACATGGTGAATTTTCATTCCGCCAACGTTATTCTCATCTAAAAATGACACACTTGGCTTACCCAAGTTCATTGGCTAGCTGGAAAAGACGTAATGTTAGCAAAAAAAATAAAATTTGAAAAATCAAAATCAAAACTAATTTTAAGGCACATTGGCTCTGAGACCGGTCGGGCCTCTTTTTGGTAAATCCTGATGTAAACTCAGTCGTCACCCAATTGAAGCAACTTTCAAGTTGTTGTTGTCTTGAGTAAGATGTTTTCAATGTTTTTTCTTTCTTTTTTTCCTAAAGGAATCGTTGATAAACCAAATATCAGACCTAAAGGAAACATATTCTCTTGATGAAACCTTCGATTCATCTTAAGGACTATTGATGTTGGGTGCATAACAAAAGTGGTACTTACTCAGTAAAATCAGGGAACTGGTTAAATTGCAGAACTCAGAATGCGAAACTTCTGTCTGAGGCTGAGGCTCAGCCTTCTTTGAATCCTTTGAAAGAATTTGTGTGGAAAATTCAAACAGCACCAAATATCCGTATTTTCTTATGGAAAGCTCTTAGTGATGCAATAGCTGTAGCTGCTGCTCTTCATCACCGTGGAATACAGGTTGACCAGAGATGTCAAATATGTGGCCATGAGGAAGAATAAGTGAATCATGTCTTATTTACTTGTCCGAAAGCACGCCAGGTTTGGATGTTAAGCTCCTTCCCTGTTCTAGTTCAAGGTTTTCATCCTCAGTCTATTTTCCAGAACTTTTCCTACTTAATGAAGACTGCTCAGAATGTCTCTATTCCTATTGATTTACACCGCATATTCCCATGGATCCTATGGATACTATGGAAGAATCGGAATAAGACTTTGTTTGAGGGAGTTCAATTTTTAGCTATGGAGACTGTTCGTAAGATTAATGATGATGCCTTACAATGGTTCACAGCTCAAGAAGTCACAGCCGATGTTGCACATGCTAAAGAGGACCAAGTTGTGTCGCCAAAGATGAACTGGTCTCCTCCAAGAACAGATTGGATCAAATGCAACATTGGGTGTTCTTGGTCGAAGAAGCGACGTTTGTGTGGCAGCTCTTGGATAGTTCGAAACCATGAGGGCGCCATGTTGTTACATAGCCGCATATCCTTTAGTTTCATCGACTCGTTTGTTGATGCTAAACATAAAAGTTTCATGTGGGCTATTGATTCTATGAAGAGGCATAGATTGAATCGCGTCCTATTTGCCATTGAGTCTAAAGAATTAGTTGGTTGAATCACTCATCCCCCGGACTGGCCAGCTTTTAATGGATACATAGCTGACTTACAACATTCGCTTCGGGGATTATAAAATGTGGAAAGCTGAAAACGCAGTAGGGACTTCGAATGTATGTGCCCAAATGATTGCTCGGAGTGCTAATGTTGAAGATAGATGGCAGTCCTATGTTGCCTCGGGGCCTCCCTCATGGCTCCTTAGTCTTTTGCAGGAAGAAGCTGCTAAAGTGGTACGATAAGGGTCATAGCTCCACCTTGACTAACCTTTTTGCCTTATTTGTGTTTTGATGCTCTGTTTTTATGACTGCTTTGTGCTTTGTGTTTTTTTCTCTGTTTTAGCTAGTTACTCTGTTTTTAGATCTTTGTCTTTCTCTATCGTGAACTTTTGTACTTTGATTTTCTATTTATTATTCAGAAGAAAAAAAAACCAAATATCAGACATCTAAAAATAGGTCCTAGAAAATGAAAAATAAAATTAAAACCCATGTGGGTTGCCACCCACAAAATTCTTGTTTTGAGTCTTTAGCTCAACTCCTTTTACTTTTTCGGCGTGACCGATTTCCATTAAAGGAATTGTGGTTCCTTTAGCTTCTTGAGTCTATTGACTTGGTGGTATAGAGGGTGGTTTTATATCATCAAGGTTGCCTCCAATTGCTTCATAATTCACAATCGCGTTCGGGAATAGCTTAAGACTGTTATGAAGATTCCTTTTAGCAATTTTACCATTCTTCACATCAATACCAATGAGGATTCGGATCTTAAAATTAGCAAAGGATGTTGGAAACTTGTAGACCTCCTCTTCTTCTTCATCCACGTCCATGAATGGGTCAGTTTATGGTTCGATGGGACAAGAATCTCTCCTTGCATCCATTTTTACCGGTTTTGAAGAAATCGGTGTTTTGATAGATGTAGCTTCTTTATCTGAGTCTTACTGCGCCTTATGGCTATCTCCAGGGTCGAGACTAACCTTTTTTCCTTCAAAATAGCTTCATTTGATCTGGAGTTATAGCTCACAGCAGGGTAAAAGACCTGCTTGTTCACTCTTGCTAAGGAAATCCTCTTATTGGGGAAATCAAAGATTGTTCTAACAATAGCTAAGAATTGGGAGCCAAGGATGAGTGGATCTGTCTTCCCTACTTTAGTAAGAAAAATTTGAAAGTCAGTAGGGATGAGAAATCTTTTTATTTCAAGCAGCACATCGGGCAATAATCAATATGGTGTGAACGTAGTCAAATCAACATACTCGATAGAGATTCGAGATGGTCGAAAGTTTCAGAGACACAAGTCGAGAGCCTTTGTTAGTGAAATCACATTCACATTAGCTCAAGTATCACATAAGAAATAATCAATCTTAACTTTATTTATTAAGAAAGGAATGTTGAGCTTTCCTGGGCATTCGATCTTCTTTAAAGGAATCGTTGATAAACCATACTTTTACATGGTTTTTTATTTTAGGTTTTTATTCATTTTTAGAGATTTTTATGATTTTATTTATTACAAATGGTAGTTTCTTTGTATTTATAGTGTTAAAAGTCATTTCAGGTCAAACAATGCATTTGGGAGTAATTTAGACTCATTTGGAGCAAAAGTCAGTTTCTATACAGTTTTCATGCATCTGGAAGATCATCTCATATGAAGACTTCCACTCAATTAAATTTGATGAAACTTGGACAAAAACTAGAAGTTTTAGTTAGGTTTCAAATGAAGTTGGTTTCAAGGAAATTGGATATATGGATCAAAAGTTATAAGCGTTTTAGTGAAGACTAGTCCGTGTGCTTTGAAGCTGGAATGTGCCCTGAAGTAAGTTGTGACTGGATTTTGACAAAAAAAAGCACCAATCGATGTCACAAATCTCCCTGACCAGTTGGCGAACATTATCTTCCATAAACCGGTCCCAAGACATTCTCGACCCCAACTTAACCTAAACCGATTTTTCTTGCCTTAATACTATATATATACTTGTTTTTAGCCTTTTGTGAAAAGAAGAGCTATGAATTTTAGAGAGAAATTAGACCTTAAAAGGCAGAGGACTCGTGCCACACCTTTTCCTAAAATAGATTTGATTTCCATAGCTTCCAAGTAGAAGATCTCACTTTGTAATCGATATTGCTAAATTTCTAAACCTTTTTGCTCTTAATCAATTGATGTTTTCTACTTATATCTCGTGCATACATACTGTTATGATGAGTTTTGAGTAGTTTTCTTGTTGGATTTAGGGGTTTTCAAAGGGGATTCATGAATTGATTGTTAGGTTGTTAGGTTTGGTGATTTTCTTAGGGTTCTTCATCTAGAGAGTTATTTGATGATTGTTGTTTGATTGACCATTTAGCTACTGTCATTTAGGATTGATTTACTCATTGAAAGTGTTGTTGAATTACCTTGAACATTCTGGATGAGCAAAAACATCGGTCTTCACTGGGGGTGATTTTACCAAGTTTTTGTGAACTATCAAATATGAACTTTATGCTTGTTTATTCACTTGAGTGCCAACGAGAGTTGAATAATTTGGGCTTTTTAGACATCAATAATTGATACTACGGAAGTAGATTGATTATCCTTGCATGATTCAAGTTCTAGGACTTACCTATTGAATTAATTGATCTATTTATCTGTTTAATTTGATCCATGATAACCCGAGATTTCCCCATTTCCCAATGTTTTCTCTTATTGATAATGTGACATTATTTGCTTGCTGATTTTAGTTTGATTTACTATTAATTTCATGCATCTTATCTCAAACACAAAACCTCTTAGTTTCGCTTTGGCTTAATTCGATTCTAATAAACTCGTAGTGTGGTTCTTAGTCCTTGTGGTTCTATCCCTAAGTACTACCACAACTACTGTGCACTTGCAACATTGTGCTATTTTTCGGGGTAAAACTTTTAGCACATCAAGTTTTTGGCGCCGTTTTCGGGGACGAATTCTATTACCTAAGAGTTTCTGAATATGATTTAGTCTAAGGCTTTTTTCGTTTTCCTTTCTTTAATTTTATTTTTATTATTGTTTACTTTTTGTTGGTTCTATTAACTTCTTTTGATAGATTAAGGAAAACAAGTACTACATAATTTCATTTCACTTGATTTTCCACCTTCAACATCAAACAATTGGAGAATTCGACTCACCGAGTGTTTCTTACATCAACCAGAATCCATTATGCCCCAAACAATCTCCAGGACTGTTTAATATCACTCATGAATTCGTATCTTGGGCTAATAAACACCAGTTTAGTGGTTTAGCTGAAGAAGACCCCGTGGATCATATCGAAAAGATCGAAGAAATTTGCAGCATAAGAAGATCCAATGGAGTTTTTGATAATTATTTAAAGTGCAAGTTGTTCTCATTCTCTCTAGTTAAGAACGCCAAAAAGTGGTTAAAGACTCTTGCTCCTGAATCAATCACTACATGGGATCAATGCAAAAGAGCTTTCTTGAAACACTTCTACTCGATGATGAGATCGGAGCTAATGAGAAGGAGAATTTCGGATTTTCAACAAGAGGTGAATGATCCGTTCTTCAAGGCAGTATAATGGTTCAAGGAATACCAAAAAGACTGCCCTCATCATGGTTTGAAGGAGCTGAATTTGTTGAACTTTATCTACGAACGAATTGCTGAAAAATTCAGGATGAAACTCGACATTACAAGCCAAGGGAACTTCATGAATAACACTACTGCTCAAGCTAACATTTTCATTGAAAACCTAGCTGAGAGCAACATAAATTCATACTCAGTTCAAGAAAGAACAATGGAAGCAATCAAACCGAACTCCAACTCTGCAGAAATCTCTAAGCTAAAATCTATGGTTGCTCAACTTCTAAGGAGCAAAAATAATAGTGTAAATCACCGTGAGGACGTGAGAGAGGCTACTATAAGTGCTATTAAATAACATAAAAAGATGGTGTCCATGTGCAGCAAAGGGAAGTTCACTACGTCAACAGTCTAGGGGATTTCCGTCAAAACCGAAACCGAGAAAACTTCGGATATGAGGATCTTCAAATGCAATAGCAGTTCAATGATTTTGAGATGAGATTAGAATCTATTTCTAATGCCTAAGACGTGGCTTTATCCTCCCTAGAGAACAAGGTTGAGCTTTTGTTTTAACAAGTCCTAGAAGGTCTAAAGGAAAACTCCCGAACTATGGACAACATGTACAATCATCTCAATGGGAAGATCGACGAGCTATATGGGAAGCTTATGGACGTGTCTAATTATGTCAAAATGATTGATGTTTAAGTTGCTCAAAGTGCAGAAGATGTGAAGACACAAGGTGATTTTCTTCTTGGGAAACCCGAGAGAAATCCAAAATCTTGCAAGGCGATTGAGATTCGGTACAATGAAGAAGAAGCAGCTGAGATTATGCACAAATCCTATGATATTAATCAACTTTTGATGTTGATCCATTACCAAGCTTGGAGAATGACGACCCAACAGACAAAGCACCACATCAAAGGAGGCTTCATAAGGTAGAAGACCCGATGAAGTTTGTCTCCTCATGTGAAATCAATGGTGTGGATTTTCAAGAACCCCTTTGTGACTCCAGAGCTACTATAAATGTCATGCCTATATCCATTGCAAACCAATTGGGGACTAGCAACATCAAGCGTTCTCCCATGTCTCACAAGTTTGGATTCGTGAAGGATGTAACAATGCAAGTAGGAGGCTGCTTGGTTCCTGTTGATTTCCAAATTCTTGAGAAAAGTAAAGACTCTACGATGCAATTGATTCTTGGGAGTCCTTCCCTTTCAACAGCGGGAGCAGTTATGGATTATCCTAATTGACGAGTCTCTTTCTATAGAATCAAGAAGAGAGTGTTCTACCCTACAATCTCCACAAAGGATTTGATCATTACTCCTAATGTGTGTGTTGAAGATGTAAAAGATGTATTTCATCTTGATGGATGTTCCAAAGGAGCTTCAAAATTAGTATCATCCACTCATCCATTGTACTTACACATTGCTAACTATTTAGTGGCTGACATCAAACCTCGTCAATTCTTCAGTTACACGAAGAAGAAGTTCTTGAAGGATGTTAGATGCGAATTTTAAGATGAGCCATACCAATACAATAAGTGCTCTGATTAAATGTTTAGAAGATGCATCCCGGAAGAAGATGAATTAGGCGTTCTTTTCGGTTTGCATGGTTTGGATTATGGAGGACAATTTGTAACTTTCAAAATAGTTTCCAAGATATTACAAGCTTGTTTTCAGTGGCCTACCATGTTTAAGGACGCCCAATACTTTATATCCAAGTGTTATTTGTGCCAAAGACAAGGAACAACAACAAACGAAACGAGATGACATAAAACTTCATCAAAAAAGTCGTAGTTTTCCATGTTTCGGGAATCAACTTTATGGTTCTGTTTCCTTCTTCTTTTAAAAACAAATATATTCTTGTTGTTGTTGACTACATGTCTAAGTGGGTGGAAGCAATAGTGAGCCCCACAAACAATGCAAGAGTGGTGATGAAGATGTTCAAGTCGATCATTTTCCCAAGATTTGGTGTCCCACGAGTTGTGATAAGTGACAGTGGATCACACTTCATCAACAAAATGTTTGAGAATCTTTTGAAGAAAAATGGAGTTAAACACAAGGTTGCTACACCTTATCACTCACAAACAAGTGGACAAGTTGAGGTCTTTAACTGAGAAATCAAAAGAATCCTAGGGAAGACTGTGGGGAAGAAGAGGAAAGATTGGTCAACAAGGATTGATGACACTCTTTGGGCTTATCAAACAGCATACAAGACACCTATTGGGACTACTCCTTTTCATCTTGTCTTTGGAAAGTCATGTCATAGTCATGTAGAGATTGAATATAAGGTTGAATGGACAGTAAAGAAGCTCAACTACGACATCAAACCTGCTTCTGAGCGAAGATTGATCTAACTGAATGAGCTTTAGGAAATTCGCAACAATGCTTAAGAGAATTTTCGGATTTACAAAGAAAAATCTAAGGTGTATCATGATAAGAAGATTGTTCCTCGGGTATTTTCACCAAATGATCAGGTTCTACTCTTCAATTCACGCCTAAAGCTCTTTCCCGGAAAGCTTAGATCACGATAGTCTGGATCACTAAGGATAAAAGAAATGAAACCATACGGTGTTGTTATGTTATGGAATCGAGACAGAGGAGCTTCACGGTCAATGGACAACGCCTCAAGCCATATATTGCAGACATTGACTACACCAAAACATTAAAGTGAAAGGAGTCGAGCTAAAGACTCAAAACAAGCGCTTTGTGGGAGGCAACCCACATGGTTTTTAGTCTTATTTTAACCTTTTAGGACTTATTTAGATATCTAATATTTAGTTTAATTTTTGCAGGATTTACAAAAAAAAGTAAAACCCAAAAAAATTCAGACTCAAGACAACAACAAAGAAACTTGAAAGCTGTTTCGATTGGGTGACGACTGACAAAATATTAGGATTTGCCAAAAAATGGCACTAAGAGGTATTTATACGGTGTCAGAGACAAAGTGCCTTAATTCAGTTTTTCAATTTAGACAAGAAAGTGGATCCAAATCGTTTAAGTCATCTCTTGGACCATTCCATACATTCATTTGAGGCTGGAGAAGGATGTTAAGGACCGCAAATCAAACAAATCTTCAAATCTTAAGTTCTTGGAACAAAGTGATGATATCATGAAGAACAAAAAAGATATGTTTGAGAAACGCCATCAATTGATCATACTCAAGCACTAAGAGGTATTTACTCTGAAATCCTTGGATGTCCAAAATAATACCAAAAGAGGTAAACAAACCCCATACTTCATTTCTTACAAACTAACACTACATGATAGGTGATTTGCCCGAGAGAAACCAACTTCGGAACAGTCAAAATCAAAAGTTGCTCGGAGGATCAAGTTTCATAATAAAAGAGACATGGAGAGTACAAGTACCGCCAAGAAAATCAACTCAAACCATCAAAGATGCCTGAGCAAAATGTTTATTATGAACAAAACAACCTGGTAAGAATTTTGATTTTTCAGATTTTAATTTTTGGCTAACATTATGACTTTGTCGGCTAGCCAATGAATTTGGCTAAGCCAAGAGTGTCACTTTTAGATGAGAATCACATTGGCATACTGAAAATTCACCATGTAACCGCAAGGATCTGAGCAGCAACGACCAATCATCCAAACAAGTCCTTAATCCGATGAAAAAGAAGTTTCAAGAATTCAAGAACTTCTAAGTGACCGTATCTTTGATTCTTTCGGCAAATTCAACCATCAAAAATGTTTAAAAACATTTTGGTATCATGAAAGACATCCTGCAACTTTCAAAGACCCATTGGAATTCAAAACAAATGATCAAAACGTGAAATTGTCGAGGAAAAAGCGAGAAACAGACGAGAGGAGCCACGACCGGGTGGCGAAGCAACCAAGACCAGAGTATGCTACCAAGGAGCACGCAGCCGGTGCCAGCTCCCTCATGCCTTGCCTCAACCTTGCTCCAGAATCAGCCCAAGGAACTTCCAGCACTGGCCGCCACCTCTTTTCTTCCCCCGATAGGTGTCACGATCCATGTGCCTGAAACGACACTGGTACTTAACTCCCACCACCGGCCGCGATGCACCTCACGCCCAACTCTGCTCTCAGCACTCCCACCAACCGGTCAGACCTTTCCCTAACCATTTTCCCTATCTGACCATCTATTTCCCCAAACCGACCACCCATACCCCTTCCAGAAAAGCCCATGGCCGAGAAAAACAGTCTCGAACGTCCGTTTTCGCATTTTCTTGGTCGGGTCAATATCAGAAATCAAAATCTTCAAGGAGCATCACCTAAATCACATCAAATTCATTAAATTAATATTTTTTTTCAAGGCTGAGACATTCTGGATCTAAGCACACACTTGGAGCCATAAGGAATCTCAAACCGAGTCAATTTTTGTAACCAAGTCAATTTTTGCAACCAAGTCAAACCATTCTCGCCAAGTAATAAATTAACCAATATTTTTCCAGTACTTTATACAGATATTTAATAGGGATTGCTGCATTGGATGACCCTTGAAGACCCTAAGACTCAAGGGCGAGGCTATGATGACGAAATTGCAAGATTGGCCGACAAAGGAACTTTGAGAAGGAGCATCAGTTGTAATCAAAATCAAGATGTATTGTGACCATAATAAGAAATATTTTGAGGCTATAAAAGTTTTGATAAAGGCAAAGCCGTTCTTCAACTACATTTGAAGGCTCAAAAATATGATCAAAAGAATAAAGACCACAGCCGAAGCATCTCAAGAGCAACCTAAGCCAAAATAAATATCATGCCTGATCATCCTCATAAAATAAATTCAAAAAACGTGATAACTTGGCTGCATAGATGATCATATGACTTTGGCTCAAAGGAGTTACAAAACCCAAGAATTCGACTTACCCGATGCTCTTATCTAAGAGTTGAACCAAGTCTTACCACTGAAGATGCCTAAAAAAGTAGGAATTTTATGAAGAATAGATCAAACATTTATGGAGGCGCAAATATTTCATATTGGAGCACCGAATTGGCCAGAAACCGAAGAAAACTCGACCAAAGTGAAATCAAGCTCCGCCAAGTGAACCAAACTGTCAAACTAAAGATTCACCATTAATTAGCATATGGAGAAGGCAATTATCAAGAAATATAAGCCCTGGAACGGTCCCGAATCAAGAACAACCCGATTCTCACTAAAACGAGCCAAACCGAGCTTTCCGGACACCAAACTTGGCCAAATCAAATTTGGTATGAGATCCTGCCTTTAAAATTTATTTATATCACTAAAAATATGCTATTTTGCAGTAGGTTTTCAGTTTGGTCGAAGCATTCTTCACGGATTTCAAAACGGCCAAACGAGCAAAATTTATGTTTACTGAAACATCACATATGGTTGTATCTATCTCTATAATTTCGCCCAGTAGCTAAGTGATTTCCTATTCATTATCTTTTCAATTAGTCTTCAGTACCTTTCTTACTTGATTTTACACTGGGACGGTGTAAGTTAAGTTCGAGGGTATTTTTGTTGTTACTAATGCTTTTTTTTCTTTTTTTTTTAATTCTTTTTCTTAGTTTTTGATTCGTTTTTAAAAAAGTATTCAAAACAAAAACATTTTAGTGAGTCAAAATCAGTCATAAAACTATCTTCCTTTAAGCTAACCACATGACTAATGACTAGTGTCCCTAGTGTCAATGTCTGACTGCAGTTTTACCATTCGGGAAAGCTCAAGTGGATCAGCTAACCAAGGCACCATATCATTTGATATTTGAGTAATCTTAAGCCACTCAACACTTAATGAACTTAATTTTCTTTTCTTGGGGCTTGGTATGCATTGAATTAGACTTCTCTTCAGATTTGAAAACATTAGTCTACGGTTCCCCTCTTTCCTTTTAATAAAATCCTCAAAAAGATGCTTATCTTTAATGGATTTTGGATGTAAGGCAATGACCGAGCCGATATGTCCAAATGTGCTTAAAATAAAATAAAATAAAATTAATAAAGAGATCGATAGAAAAAATAAAATGAGACCCTAGAAAAGTAGGAAAAAATCGATTCTTAGAGGCTGATAAAAAAAAATAAAACGATACCCTAGAAAATTAGGAAAAATCAGCCTCTAAAAAACATTTAAAAGTGAATGAAGAAGAGAAAAGAAACCGATTGTGGGCTGTAAAATGTTAGGATCTTGATTGCGTTAAGTTTATGTATTCTTTGAATAATACTCCCTTGAAAAGACCACACGTTATAGACTTTAGGAGTGGTGTTGGAGACCCTGGTTCACTCTTATTGATTGTGGCTGAATTGGGGATGTTGCTAAACTTGTGGTGATTACTGAATGTTCTATCTAATGTTGACTCTGGTGTTAGTGGATTACAAAAGTTAAAGTCACCAATAAGTTCATGAAGTTCAGGTAAGTTTCCATGTTTTCAAACCTCTTTTTTGTTCTTCGATTTTTTTTGCTTGAGGACAAGCAAGAAGTTAAGTCCTTGGGAGTTGATAAACCGTACTTTTACATGTTTTTTTATCTTAGGTTTTTATTCAATTTTAGAGCTTTTTATGCTTTTCTATATCACAGATGGAAGTTCTCTCGTATTTGTAGTGTTAAAATTTTTTTCAGGCCGAACAATGCATTCTAAAGTAATTTCGACACATTTGGAACAAAAGTCAATTTCTATACAGTTTTCATACATCCGAAAGATCATCTCATATGAAGATGTTCCACTAAATTGAATTTGTTGATATTTGGACACAAACTACAATTTTTAGTTAGCTTTTAAATGGAGTTGATTTCGAAGAAATTGGATATATGGGTCAAACATTATAAGCATTTTAGTGAAGACTGGTCCGTCTGCTCTGAAGCTGGAATGTGCCCAGAAATGAGTTGTGACTAGGTTTTGACAAAAATGAAGCACCAACCAAGCACCAATCAACTCTCCTTGACCAATTGGCGAACATTTTAGCACCGGTCTGGGCCAAAAATCTTCCCTAAACCGGTCCCAAGCCATTGTCGACCTTAACTTAACCTAAGTCAACTTTTCTTGACCTAATACTATATATACTTGTTTTTAGCCTTTTGTGAAAAGAAGAACTACGACTTTTAGAGAGAAAATAGATCTTAGAAGGTAAAGAACTCGTGCCAAACCTTTCCCTTAAAGAGATTTGATTTCAATAGCTTCCAAGGAGAAGATCTCACTTTGTAATCGATATTGCTAAGTTTCTAAACCTTTTTGCTCTTATTAAATTGATGTTTCCTACTTATATCTCGTGCATACCTACTGTTATGATGAGTTTTGAGTATTTTTCATGTTGGGTTTTGGGGTTTTTAAAGAGGATTCATTGATTGATTGTTAGGTTGTTAGATTTGGTGATTTCCTTGGGGTCCTTCATCTAGATTGTTATTTGATGATTGTTGCTTGATTGACCATTTAGCTATTGTCATTTAGGATTTATTTACTCACTGAATGTGTTGTTGAATTACCTTGAACATTCTGGATGAGCAAAAACATCGGTCTTCACGGGAGTGATTATGCCGAGTTTTGGTGAACTATCGAATATGAACTTTATGCTTGTTTATTCACTTGATTACCAACTGGAGTTCAATAATTAGGTTGTATAGACATCAATAATTGATACTACGGAAGTAGATTTATTATCCTTGGATGATTCAATTTCTAGGACTTACCTATTGAATTTATCGATCTAGTTATCCGTTTAATTCGATCCATGATAACCTGAGATTTCTCCATTGCCCAATGCTTTCTCTTATTGATAATTTGACATTGTTTACTTGCTGACTTTTGTTTGATTTACTTTTAATTTCGTGCATCATATCTCAAACACAAAACCTCTTAGTTTCGCTTTTGCTTAATTCGATTCTAATAAACTCTTAATGTGGTTCTTGGGCCTTGTAGATTCGATCCATAAGTACTACCACAACAACTGTGCACTTTCAACATTGTGTTATTTCTCGGGGTAAAACTTTGAGCACATCAATCATCTTGAGTCTCTTCTTGTAAGCTCTCTTAGATTCGTTTGATAAACATTCTAGAGGTGATTTACCTTGAGAATTGAGGTCTTAAAGAGGTGTCTTATCAGTAGACATGATTGCCTTAACTTCCTTTATATTGGCGACCTTGCAGAAGGATTTTGTCGGGTTTTCCTGTTTCTTGACAGCTTCACTTGTTTAAGCGATTTGAACTTCAAGCTTTTGGACATGAGTGGTAATGACTTAATACTTTTTTTAAGCAAAGACATTTTCCAGCCTCTCATTAACTTCATTGCGTTTTTTTAATCTCTTGAGAGATTTCCTTTAGCATTTCTCAAGCTTGCTCTCGCTGATTTGATGCATTAGCCTTAGGATAAGTGAATGGTTGCTTCACTTGGTACAATTTTTTGTTGAAAGGTTGTTGCTTAGGTTGATTGGAAGATCCTTGTTGAGCGTTTTGAGGTGGTTAAAATTGATCTTGAGGGTTCTCGACATAAGTGTTCTGGTAGGACAAATTTGAGTTCTTTCAGTATCTTTGGTTGGTTCCCTTGTTTTCAAAACTTCCACCAATGTAGTTAACTTCTTATTCATTCTCCTCTGTTCCATCTTCTAAATACTCCATATTTGGATCTCCATTAGCATCTCCAATAGTCTCAACAGCATTAACTCTTCGTCTATCTTTTAGTAGTTGAGAAATCATTGTCATTAGTTCTAAAATTTGTGCGGCTTCGGTTGAAGTGTTGGATACAAACATGTTTCTATGATAAATAGGACCACTATTGACATCACTAGATACTAGGTTCTCAATCATTAGCTTGGCTTCAGGCACATATTTGGTCATGAATCTCCCATTTGTTGGCCGTGTCTAAAGAAAGCTTGTACTTATGGTCGATGCAATTGTAGAAGATGTTCCATATATTTCCTCCAGAGAAACTATGGTTTGGGCTATCCCTTGTATACTCGTTGAATCTTTCTAATGCTTCTTAAAAGGATTCAGTAGGTCCTTGTTGAAAGCCTGAGATTTTGCTTCGAATGGGGCTCATCTTTGCTTAGTGTAGAACTGGTTCAACAATGCACCTTTTTATTCGTCCCATGTAGTGATGGAATGAGGTGACAACAACTTCATCCATGTAAGAGCTTCGTCATTCAGTGAGAATGTGAAGAGCTTGCATTTAAAGTAGTCCAATGGAACTCCAATTGTGCACGTAGTACTGCATATCTCCTCAAATGTGTCGATATGGTCAAGTGGATGCTCAGTGGGCATGGAATTGGTTTTGTTTCACCAAGGCTATCATCTGAGGTTTAATCTCAAAATTATTCCTTTGAGATTGAGAGGGACGAATTGGATTTTTAACCAAGAAGAATGCATCAGAAGAATTAAAGTTTGCAATAGTTTGAGGATGACGAGGCTGATTTTGTTGTGCTCGTCCTTGAGGTGGCTTATTCTGAGGTAAACCTTGTTGAATTAAGGCTTAAAGTAGTTGTTGGAGTTTCTGTGATCCCACTAAATTCCTAGATGGAATTTGTTATTGGTTATCCACTCGAACATGTGCATTTCCTCTTCCAGGGTTATTTTACGGAATGGAGGCAGCTGTGAGACCCTTGCTCATTTTTCTTGACAATTTGCGTTTTGATTCGATTTCTAGACAAGTCTTTTCGTTAAGCTAACATCACAAAAACTTTAACTTAACTTCATAGACTAAAATCGAGGTTTTCAATACAAGATCAGTTTGCTAAGAAGCTATTACAAGTATTGAAACTTTCTACCCTTAACAATTTTAATCAATTCATCCTTCACTTACAGCCATGGTCCGCATGCTGCTCAACAGAGCCATCTTGGCTAGAATCAGAACCTGCATTCACACAGAATGCATCAGCAAAGAATTTCGGAGTGAGATCGGTCATTCCGTCCCACCAGCCATGCATAGAATAAACCATTTCAATCAGTTCGTTTATACGGTTAATTCTCTTTACAAATTTACACTTAGTTCTAATTTTAATCATGTAAATCCAGCCACCAGCCTTAGCAGTTTAAGTGAATTCGACCAACAACCTTTATTGTCATAATACTCAGCCATCGGCCATAAGAACAGTGAATACTCGGCCATCGGCCATCGGCCATCAATCAAGCATTCACGGTCATTCGACCTTCACAGAAACCTATGTAAGGCTACCGTCACGAACTCATCTTTTCCTTAGAGTCAAATGTTCAGTTCAAATATTCGCAGACAGTCTTGTCTGTTAGTTTTGCAGTCAGTCTCCTTCACCAGTCAATCGGCCCAGTCAGAACGTTTCTCTCCAAGCCAATCGCCTTAAAATCGCCTATGTTTTCTTTATAAGTTCTTTTCGTGTGAAGAAGACGATAGTTGTCGAGATTTTCTTTTTAAACCATCAAACCACCACGTTTTGTCTTAAGAGAAACCACTCGTAACTGCCCAGGCGCGTCCATCCTTGGGAATAACCGTTCCCGCTCAAATTTCTTAGGCAAATTCACATTTTTCGCGTGAAAACTGCCAAGTAACCGTTCTTGCCAATTCTTTGGAAGAAAATTGGCTAAGTCCCAGCGAGCTTCCCAGTTTGGATCCGAAAGGAATAACTGCCTTGTCTAAATCCGACTATCCTTGTCTGATCCAACTAGTCTAGCTGCTAAGTTCGTACCAGCTAGCTCCGTTCAGCTCAACTGCCTAGTTCAGTCAGCTCAGTCCGGTCCGCTGAGCAGATCAGTTCCCTTATACTCAATTTATCTTGACCGGATCCTACACTTGACGAAGCCATCCGATCATCTACATGATCCTGGCTAAGTCTACAATCAAATTCCCCTTGACTGATTCAGTCCGATCATCGATTCGATCCAATCTTTCCCTTTGATCTCAAACCGGACAAGTGACTCATGGTCCATCCATGATCGAGTGGGTATCCTTGGCAATGATCCATCGACGACCAAGTCCACGGGTCCATCCAAGCCAACTATACCCACCCCCTTATATAACATAACAACCATTTTATGGTCTGCCACCAGTATACATTACAAGTGTCTAAGGAGTCACTGAACTATTCCTAGTTCAGTTTTCCAACACTTAGCCGAATTTTCTGTCTTTTTTTTCTAGTTTTATGCATCTTTCATGGTCTGTTCCTTAGTCTTATTCTGATTTTCTGAACATGGGTGTTACAAGTCTCCCCCCTTTGGATTAGACTCGTCCTCTAGCCGTAGTCTTTTTCAACTCTTCTTTCTGTTTCTCAAACCACTTAAAAAATTCAACTTTCATTCTCTCTTCTGGTTCCCAGGTAACCTCTTCCACTCCATCACAATCCCAAATTAATTAGATCATCTTGATTTTCCTTCTTCTTTCCGCTTTAACCTCTTTGTCCACAACTCGGATTGGTCTTTCTTCAACAGTTAAGTTTTCCTTTAAGTCTGATGGTGGTTCATAAACCATTTTGTGCCTTTAAGAGATGCTTTTCCTAAGCATTGATATGTGGAAAACATTGTGAAAAGCGGCCATAAATTGTGGCAACTCCACCTTATAAGCCACCTTTCCAACTCTTTCCAGGATCTTGAACGGACCCATATATCTTGGACTTAACTTAGTATATTAAGCAACCCGTTCCTTGCCTTTGTAAGTCACTGTTTTCAGATAGACTAAGTCCCTAACAGAAAACTCTAACTCTTTCCTTCTCTTATCTGCATAACTTTTCTGTCTGTCTTGTGACTCTTTCATCTTAACTTTCAGGACTCTGATTCTTTCTATTGTCTCTTGAACAAAGTTCCTTCCATAGATACTGTGTTCACCCACTTATGTCCAACACAAAGGTGTTCTGCAAGGTCGCCCATACAAGGCTTCATATGGAGACTGTGGGAACTGNGTGGGAACCGAAATTCTCACTGTCAATGTTATTTGATTCACGGACTCTGTTAGCCAAAGATCAACAGATCGAGACAGCGAATTAGCGAGATATTGAGTAAAAATAAGAAAGCTAAACTGCGAAGATGATAAAACAGAAATCGTAAGAGAGTTAGATA
>OVAN01007544.1:0-19504 GCA_900406275.1 Anastatica hierochuntica | reverse complement strand
CGTAAATATATTTATAAATTGTTTATAAATCGTTACGAATTCCAACACATTGTTTGTTGGAAGATCTTTCTTGTTCACGATCTTCTGCAAGTGAATCTCAAATATGTGTTTTCTTGAGCATTGATCTGTGTTAGTAAACTCAAACTCATCGTTTATCTTTACCAGTGGTATCAGAGACATCGATCTTGACAGAATCGATGGCGGAGACGAGAACGCAAACTTTGTTGAAGGAGCTCGAAGTTCATGATGAAGCATTAGGAAGTCGATTCAATCAATTGGTGGAGGGAACTCAGCATTAGAAGGATTGGTAGCTTTGTAAAATGAGAGAATCGTTTGAGGCATTGCATATATGGTGAAGATGATTCGATTGATGCAAAACCTGAACATTGCGTCTACGAGTGAAGAACGTAATCAACCGAGAGTTTCTCCGGCGATATCAGTCACCCATGAAATGCAAGCTTATCAAGTTGTCATCAATGGTCGAGGTATGCAATCGAATTATACTGGCCTGACAAGATTAGTGAAGATAGACTTTCCCACGTTTAGTGGAATCATGGTTAAGGAATGACTTTTTAAGGCTGAACAATTTTTCTTAATTGATTACACTTTTGAGGAATCTAAAGTGGGAATTGCCTCAATACACTTCGATGATATATCATCGACTTGGCACCAATCGTTAGTTCAAGATGATAATGGAGAAATTAAACTATTAAGGAACTGGAGGACCTATAAAGCTTTTCTTAAAGAGAGATTAAGAAGTACTAGATGATCCTATAGCAGAATTGAAAGAGATAGAGGGAATTATTGAGTATCACGAGAAGTTTGAGCTGATTAGAACCATGGTGCATATGTCTGAAGAATACTTGATGAGTGGTTAATTGACTGGTTTAAGGTCGGATACGCAAATGCATATCAAGATGTTTCGGCCTTAGTCGACAAAGCAATGTTTTATGTTGGGAAGACTCTATGAGAAAGCTCATCCTAAGAGGTCATTTTAAGGGAATTGGAGTACGAATACGGTACAGAATGGTGTGATACAGTCAAGGGGTGTATCATCGCAGAGACCAATAGGAGAGAGTATGGTGTGCAAAGAATGTTGAAACCAAAAGAAGCATTCCAGCAGCCACGTAAATTCTCGTCAAATGCATAAATGAATGAGAGGTGTGCTAAAAGATTGTGTTATTATTGTGACAAAAAAAATATACTCTTGAACATTACCTTAAGCATAAAATACTCAATTATACATGATGGATTGTGAGAAAGAAGAAGAGTTAAAGGAAGTAGAAGAAGAAGGGGAACAATGTGACATAGCTCAAATATCTTTGAATGCAGTCACCAGAGTCACATATTATACAACAATGAAAGTTAGAGGTGTACAAGGGAAAAGGCAGTCTTTGTATTAGTGGACTTCGGCTCGACGTATAACTTTGTTGGTAAGTGAATTACAGAGAAGTTGGGGTGTAAATTTGAGGATCCAGGATGGGCTAGAGTTTTAGTAGTCGATGGAAGTAAAGTATACGTGTGTGAAAGTGTTAACAAGATCATGTGGAATTTCCATGGCCACTAGCTTCAAGTCGACTTTATAGCTACTCCTTTACGTGGCCATGATATAGTATTGGGAGTACAATGGCTGACAACCTTAGGTTGTATCACGTGGAACTTCAAAAAATTGGAAATGCAGCTTAAATGGGGACAAAAGAAGGTGTTGCTACGTGGCATTAAGGATGGTTTGGTAAGAGAAATTAAAACCAAGACTCTGAATAGTATGAAGGATGATGCAATGCAATTGCAACTGATATATGCTTACGAAGAATCAAAAGAATAGCACTTGATGCTAATAGAAGCAAATTCTGGACATGAATTTGATTCACCATTGGAAATGTTGACGAAGGAGTTTGGGGACATATTTGAAGAGCCAAAACAGTTGCCTCCTTCAAAAAAAATCATAAGATTACGTAGGTAGAAGGAGAAGCCCGAGTAACTAGAGACCTTATCGATACTCAGTTCAACTTGCGGGAACTGTTCAAGAAAGTTAAGTCCTTACTCATCTTCGGTAGTGAGATGGCTCGTGGAGGTTATGTGTTGAGTTTATACGGCTCAATGAAATGACTGTCAAGGACAGATTTTCGATTCCGTTAATAGAAGATTTAATGGATGAGCTTGGAGGTTCCTTAATGTACTCAAAGATTGAACCAAGAGCAGGGTATCGTGAGATAAGAATGGATCCAAATGATATCCATCAGATAACTTTCAAGACTCATAGCAGCTATTACGAGTATCTCGTGATGCGGTTTGGCCTTACAAACGCACCTGCAACGTTCCAATGACTAATGAACGACGTTTTCAGGGAGTGTCACAAGAAGTATGTACTCATATTCTTTGACGGCATCCTAATCTACAATCCATCAAAGGAGTTACATGTAATACATTTGCGGAGAGTATTTGAGCTGATGAGGGATAATCAAATGTTTGCTAATCGAAAGAAGTGTGCTTTTGCTACAGAAAGGGTGGAATATCTTGGTCATTTTATCGAAGCAAAGGGAGTGCCAACTGACTCAGCTAAAGTCAAAACAGTAAAAGAGTGGCTAAAACCTGAGAATTTGAAGGCTTTGAGAGGATTTCTTGGTTTGGCCGGTTACTATAGGCGATTTATCAAGAATTTTGGTTATATAGTAGACCGCTTATTGCACTTAAAAAGAAAGATGCGTTTAATTGGGATAAAGAAGCAGAACAAGCATTTGAGGAATTTAAACATTGGTTGTGTAATGCACCAGTATTGTCGCTGCCACGTTTTGACAAACCATTTATAACTGAAATGGATGCTTGTGAGCATGGAATAGATGCATTATTAATGCAGGAAGGTTGCCCTTTGGCTTTTATCAGTAGGCATCTAAAAGGGAGACAGTTACATTTGTCTATATACGAGAAAGAACTCCTGGCAGTGGTTTTTGCGGTTCAGAAGTGGAGACACTATCACTTCAACAGTCATTTTATCATTAAAATATATCAAAGAAGTCTGAAATATCTCCTAGAACAAAGGTTAAACACTCCCATTCAACAATAATTGTTGTTTAAGCTGCTTGAATTCGACTATGAAATGCAATACAAGCAAGGCAAATATAATGTAGTTGTTGATGCTTTGTCGAGGTTGGATGGTTCAAAAATACTGCATATGGCAATGTCAATTCTAGAATGTGATTTAATGCAGAAAATTCAGCAAGGGTATCAGGAGGATACATGTATTAAAAGTCTTATTGAGGAGCTGAAACAAAATCCAGCTGTGAGGAAACATTTTTTTTGGTCGCAAAATATTTTAAGAAGAAAAAGCAATATTTTTACCTGACAATGTGAATTTGAAAAATACTATATTGGAATGGTTGCTTTGCTCGGGTCAAGAAGGGCATGCAGTGTGGGATGCGACACATCAGAGAGTTAAGAGCATTTTTTATTGGAAAAGAATGGTAAAAGTCATTTAGACCTACATCAAGAGTTGTAATATTTATCAGCAATGTAAGTATGATACAACAACATCGTAGGGATTATTACAACCTTTATCAATACCTAAACCAGTTTGGACAAACATCTCTACAGAATTCATTGATGGATTACCACCATCATTTCGGAAAACTTTCATCTTTGTGATAGTGGATAGACTAAGTAAAGCTGCACATTTTTTTGGCACTAAGTCATCCTTACTCAGCTGCTTTTGTAGCTCAGATCTTCCTGGATCAGATATTCAAACTACATGGCTTTCCATGATCAACAGCCAGCGACATAGATGCGATCTTTGTGAGTGATTTTTGGCAGAACTGTGTAAGCTACAAGAGCAGCTCTCAATCTATCAACATCATATCCTCAGAGCGACGACTAAACGAAAGTGGTTAATCAATGTTTGGAAATGTATATGCATATACAAGTGATAAGCCGTATATGTGGAGTAAATGACTACCGTTGACAGAGTTTTGGTACGATACAAGTTTCCACACAACTACTTAATTAACCTCGTATGAGATTGTGTATGGCCAGCTTCCTCCGGTGCATTTGCCATATTTATATTTATCGCGTGAGACTAAGGTTCAGGTTGTCACTAAAGTGTTTGTAGGAGAGGGAAAACATGTTTCTTTTATTGAAATTTCATATCTTGAGGGCACAACACAGAATGAAGCAAATGACATATTTACATCGCAGTGGAAAGAGCTTTGAAGTTGGGGGTTATGTGTATGTTAAAATGCAACCGTATCGGCAACAGTCTGTGGTGAACGGGTCTTATCGAAACTGGCAGCGAAATATTATGGTCCTTATAAGGTCATAAACAAGTATGGACAAGTGGCTTATAAACTCCAACTGTCGGCAACTCTCAAATACATCTGGTATTTCATATCTCTCAGCTCAAAAGACTGGTGGGAGTAGTTAAGACAATAAATTAATTTTCTACGATATTATATGTAGCATTCACCAAAGAATCAGAATGTATATTGGAACGTAAAATGGTGCAGAAACAAGGAAGAGCATTGATTCTTGTTAAATGGACAGACGAAGGAGAAGAAGAAGTTACATGGGAGTATTTGTATGAGTTACAACGAAAAATATCCACAATTTGAACCTTGAGGACAAGGTTCTCTTTGGAGGGGGGGGGGAGATTTAATACAGTATAGTCTAAGTAGCAGAAGATAGAAGATGATTTGGTTTGTGAGTATGTTGTGATGGTTCAAGAGGAAGAGAAAAGATATGTTGCCAGGTGTTGCAAGATGAGTGGAGTTGTTAGTAATGATAGTACAGAGTCAAGAGTATAAAATAGAGATTGTACGAGTTTTAGATTCACTCATAAAAATACATAGTTGTAAACTCTTCTTTGATTCTAATAGAAATTTCATTTCTTCTCTTGGTTTATTGTTTATTAGAAGATCTTTCTTGTTCACAATTTTCTGCAAGTGAGTCTCATATCTATATTTTCTTGAGCATTGATATGTGTTCATAAAGGTGAACTCATTGTTTATCTTTAACAATTTCATTTATATACAGAATTTACAATGTTCCTAATCAACAATACAAAACAATTACAACTATACAACTCTACAATTGCTTTATAATCTTCTTACTTCCTCTACCGATTGATCAGCTTTGACGTTGTTATCTCTTCCTATATAACTGATATGGAAGTTATAAGGATACTTAGAGAAGTTCTTGATGTCATGTATATAAGGTGAAAATCCACAGAGATTTATGCATAATGTATGGCCTCATTTTCCACTTTTGAAGATAAGAATAAAGCTCTCTATTATCTTCTGCAAACATGACACTATAGTATCCTAGTCTTTGCACTTGCATAATTGCTTCTCGAAGAGCATACACCCTTCCCTCTGATGCATTGATAATATGGGCTATTTGTTATATTTATTCAATCTTTAAAACCATAATCCATATCAGTCTTTGATTGATAAAAACAAAAGTGGAAACGTACATGATTAAACCATTACAAAGGATCTGAGCTAGGGATTGGTTCTTCCAAAGCAAACTCTAAATGACTTGAGCTCTCTGGTGATGGAGATACAGAGAGTCTCTCTATTTTCGGTTAGGGTTGCTTTCTGGACCATAACCCTCTATTTATAGGGTATCAATTTCTAGTTCGGCCCCTCATCAAACTAGAAATTACCAAAGGTATTCACACATTAATTTTCCATAACAAGTATGCTTATAGTCTTTTTTTACCACAAAGTGACCACTACGAAATAGACTAATTAATTAATGGCCCTAACACATTTGACATTAACATATTTTACCCCACTTGATGATTCTTAAAATCTCCCACTGAATCATATATGTGCCTGAAAATGTGATTGACTTTATGAGCTCGAATATGTCATTAATTCAGAGAGCATAAGACAATCTCTTCCATTGGCTATAACAACATAGGATCATGGCGTCTTTTATTATATCACTCATTACAAAACCTTCCATGTCAAATCAATACAACCAAATGACATATATCAATTATGAAAAGTGTGTGGTCAGTACATGTTGATCTTCAATTGGTCATACTTTACTAAGATCCTTTAACTTTATTCTATAAAGTGTAAACCAGAAACTTTACTAAAGTCTTTATTCTAATCAAAAAAATACATAACAAAAAATATAGAACAAAATCAAATGACAAACTCCCACTAAACTGAATGATCCTCAAACACCAAAATGCACATTCGAGCAGTATGCTCGTGAAAGACCCTTGGCACAATACCTTTTGTAAGAGGATCCACTAACATAGAGTTCGTCCCTAAGTGTTTTGTGAAAATCTCTCCACTATGTACCCTTTGCTTTACAACTCTGTATTTAATGTTTAGAAGTTTAGGCTATATCGAACTCCTATTGTTGTTCGAGTTAAAAAAATTGACTAATTGTCACAATATATCTTTAATGGTCTTTCAACTCCTTCTAGAATTTGAAGTCTTGTGACAAAAATTTTCAGCCAAATTATCTGAATGGATGCCTCATAAACTGCTATCAGTTCTGCTTTCATAGTGGAGGAAGTTACGAGTGATTGTTTTGCACTTTGCCATGTAATAGCTCCACCAGCCAACAGAATGACATATCCCAATGTAGATTTTCTACTATCTTGGCATCTAGCAAAATAAGAGTCAGAATACCCAATGATCTCCAAATTATCTGATCTTTGATAGGTGAGCATATAGCCTTTTGTTTTCTGTAAGTATCTCGGGATCCTTTTCGCTGCTTTCCAATAGTCCATGCCTAGATTGCTTAAATATCTGCCTAAAACTCTAAATATGTACGCAATATCCAGACGCATACAAACTTGAGCATACATTAGAATCCCGACCACTGATGCATAAGGGATCTTCTGCATCTCCTGAATTTTCAGATTTCCTTAAGTGCACTGACTGAGACAAAAAATTTCTCCCTTAGCGATTGGGGTATCACCTGGTTTGCAATCATGCATGCCAAATCTATTAAACACTTTATTGATATTGATCTTTTGCGATAATCCACAAATTCCTCGAGAATGATCTCAATGAATCTCGATCTCTATTACAAAAGACGCTTCACCAAGATCTTTCATCTCAAAATTTTCCTTAATAAATCTCTTGGTTTCAACCAGCATGCTCATGTCGTTAGTGGCAATAATATGTCATTGCATTCAGAACCACGAAAATAAATTTTCTCCCACTAAAATTTTGATACACACAATCCTCAACCAAATTCACCTCAAAGTCAAAAGAGATGAACCTTATGAAATTTGTGGTACCATTGACGAGAAGCTTTTTTTAGCCCATAGATGGATTTCGTTAATTTGCAAACTATAGTATTTGCATCACCTAAGATAAAGTTTTCTAGTTACTCCATGTAAATTCTCTCATCTATGTCTCCATTGAGAAACGTTGTTTTGATATCTATCTGATGAAACTCTAAATATATTGTGCAACAAGAGCTATAATTGTCTTAAAAGAATCCTTCGATGAAACAAAAGAGAAGGTTTCTTTATGGTTGATCTCTTTCTTCTAAGTATAGCCTTTAGCCACTAGACGAGTCTTATATCATTCTACATTGTCATTCAGATCCATCTTGGTCTTAAATATCGATTTGCAACTAATAGGCTTCTTTCTTTCTGGTAACTGAATGATGTCCTAAACCTGATTGTTTAGGATCGACTGATACTCTTCATTCGACGCTTTAGTCCACTTGTCTGAGATGAAACTACTCAAAACTTGACGGAAGTTGATAGGATCATCATCTATAAGAGTTTGATTTTCCTCATGTTCAATCAAAAATACTATATAATCATCTAGAATAACATTTTTCCTTACCCTAGTGGACCGCCTCAAAGCAATTTGATCTTGCTGCACTAGTTCTTGAGGATTTTGGTTTTGACATTTATGATCAATATCATCGACATCCTGAGATGGAGCAATAACTTCAATATCAACCTAACAAATAACTTCAATATATGCCTAAGGATAAAGATTTGCTTTATCCAAAGTAACTATATGGGTCAATAAAAATGATATCCTTAACTTCTTTTCTACCCCCATACTTAACATCCTCAAAGAACATAGTTGTTCTCGTCTTAAAAATATTTTGTAGTGTGGGATCATAAAACTCTTAGCCTCGAGATCGCTCCGAGTAACCAGTAAAGTAACTGCTAACAACTCTTGAGTCCATTTGTTTTTCATATGACTTAGAAGGCCTAGCCACAACTTGACATTCCCATACCCGTATGTGCTTCAGACTAGGTTTTCTGTCAGAATACAACTCTTAAGGGTTTTAGTAGTCGCTTTATTTGGTACCCTATTAAGAATATAACCTGCATTCTTTAATGCCTCTCCCCAGAGTGATTCAGATAAGGTAGAATGATTAATCATACTCCTTACCATTTCCTTCAAAGTGTGGTTTCTTCTTTCAAAAACACCATTCACGCTGGGAAACACATGCATAATGTACCGAGACACAATTCCAAACTCCTCTAGGTATCTGACGAATGGTCTTGGACGTTGTTCACCTAACTTATCATATCAACCGTAGTATTCACTCAGCCTCAGCCTTAAACTTCTTGAACACGTCTAGAGACTTCGATTTTTCATGACTAAGAAACAGGTATGCATATCTGGAGTAATCATCAATGAATGATAAATAAAGTATTATTGATCGTTCCAAGATGGAGTAGAAAACGGTCCACAGATGTCTGTATGTATCAACTAAAGGACTTTTGTAGCTCTATATGCACCTAATATCTTATGTTTGGTATGTTTCCCTTTAGTACAATCCACGCAGACATCACAATTGGTGAAGTCAACAGAACTCAATATATCATCTGACACAAGTCATTCAACTCTATTTTTATAGATGTGACATAGGCATTTCGTGACATAGGCGTTTATGCTACAAAATTCTTGAATTCGCATTTTCAAGCTTACGTTTAGTTCCCCTTGATTCAAAACTAAAACTTTCTTCATTAAAGTTTAAAGTGTTAAGCATATAAAGATTGTGATTATCCAAAAGTTTACCGTTCTTATAAGAATTAAATTTAAAGACGAAGCATCGGCTCCATTCCCAGTTAGACAAGAATAACCAGATATGTCTAAATAAGGACCGGAAACCAAATTTTGCCTCAAAGATGATACAACCAAAGTATCTTTCGAGTCCAAAAATTTACCAGAACTAAAAAACACTCTAACATGTGCAAATGCCTCCACATGCACAGAAATCTCATTAACCACATGAGTGCGTCTTTCAGCATCAGTTGGGCTTTGGTAGCTCAGGCAACCTTGAAGTGAAACACTCATGTTAATAGCAGCAACTGAATCTAACCACCAAGTGTTTCTAGGCACTTCAACTAAGTTCATTTATGAACAGACCAAAGCATGGAACATACCTTTCTTAGCACGCCAAGCGTGATACTTTGGATGTCCTTCTTCATGTATATACACTTCCTTCAAAATAAACAGATGTTCTCATCCTTATCGTGTCTCTTTTGGGTGGGACCCTTAGAAGCATCATTATTAACAGTCTCGAACTTCCTTCTTTTGGCCTGACCCTTTGAAGTGTAAGCCAAACGAGCACTTTTAGTCCTTTCATGTTTCATCGTATCGTCCTCTTGCACAAAATAATCAATGAGCTCATTAAGAGATTATTGTTCCTTTTGTATGTAATAGTTGGATTTCAACTGCTTGAACCGAGGAGGAAGAGAGTTCAAGACAAAGAAAATGAGCACTTCAGCTAGAAGCTCAGTCTTAAGTGTTTTGAATTTTGAAAGAATGTTGGACGTTTGAAAAATGTACTCCCTTATATTTCCTTTGTCATGATACCTCATCGTACTAAAGCGATGCAAAAGCATGCTTATTTTCGCATTATTGCTTCTTGTGAAGTGCAAACTCATCTCGGCAAGGAATTTTTTGAGATCATTGATCTCCTCACCACCTTGAAAGGTTTCTGGAATAGTGTATTTTATGATCATCAAACCAATGCGGTTGGAACGTTCCCACTTCTCATGAATAGCCTTATACTCAGCAATACTGGTATCTCTAAGAGAAGCATGTTATTTCATCCTTAGCGCAAGGTCAAGATCCATACACCATAGAACAATCTTGATTTTACTTTCCACTCAGTAAAGTTAGAACCCATAAGTTTTGGAATTGATGCTATGTTAGCATATAAAGTAGGAACATTGGCTAAAAAAAAGAGAACAAAACCTAATTAACGACTCACTAATTGAAGAAACCAATAATAAATATCAAGCGGTTGTACATATCTCATCTAAGATACCAAGCGTACAATGATATCAAATCTTTGGACAATAATATTAACTACTAGCGGTACTTTTGTTGTAATGATCAAACATTGCAAATATACATGATTAACAATAAACCTTCCTTTGGACCGATTTATCGTTTACATGTTTAAATCTATATAATTTTCACTTGTTTATCATCATAGGTGTATGTGTATGTGTATCACGGCAAAATATTAAACCTTCCTTTGTGTCGGTCTTATATTCGCATGAAGATACATACACGTATATATGTAAATTTGGCCAAATATAAATCTTCATTTATACTGAATTATATCCACATAAATTTACATATATACATCATTTAATATTTTTCATGAATAAATATTTTCGAGAGAGGTCACTTTGCTAACATCTTGATTCCATAAATCTACTTCTAATATTAAACTTGTTTAATCAAATTTATTTATTGATTAAATCTAAATTTAGTAAACCTAAATTTAGTTTTGCACAAACATATAACAATAGGTATGGAGCTCTTTATGTAAAAATCATAGTGTGATAGAATCGTTGAAGAGGGATGAGGATAGGTCTCTTTGCTGACCATATCATAAATCAAACCAAGACAATGACAATTTAAATTCATTTGACTTTTGAATGGTCAGACCTGAATGGGCCGACCGGCCGAACGTCTCCATCCCCTTTTTCTTTTTATTTTAAAAACTAATGGGCAAAAGCCCAAAAACAATTTTTTAAGATATCCCATTTTTCTTTTTATTTTAAAAACTAACGGGTAAAAGCCCAAAAGAAAAATTTAAAACAAAAGAAATTGACACGCATCGTTTAATGTTTCTTCTTCAACCCTGCTCGACAAAACCTAATAGTGTGGAAAAGATATAGCCGCCAAACAGCATATTAATCAGGTCCGAAAAATTTACTCTGAATTTCCGAAAACAACTTGATGAGTAAATTAACTTTAGTTCGGATTTTACAGAAACTTTGTCAAATCTAAAATTTTAACATATTTATACCTACATAAACACTAAAGACATAGATCTAAACATGCATACAATTAGATTTAACAAAAAATAACCACAAATCTCAAAATACTTTATTTCAGTATAAACTTAAGAAAAAATCATATTCAACAATTTGAATTTTTTTATCAAATTAAATTCGAATTTATTCATCAAAAATAAAATAAATTTGAATTTAAATCCTTTAGTATAAATATGAATATTAATCATAAACTGAATATGGTGGCTCTAATACCACTTGTTAGATTTATTCAATCTCCAAAATCATAATTCATATCAGTTTCTGATTGATCAGAATAAAAGCGAAAGCGTACATGATTAATCCATTGCAGAGTATATGAATTAGGGAATGGTTTTTCCCAAACAAACTTTGAATGACTTTAGTTCTCTGGTAATGAGGATACAGTAATTTTTTGTATTTTCAGTTAGGGTTGCTTTGGGGACCATAACCCTATATTTATAGAGTATCGATTTCTAGTTCAATTCCTCATAAAACCAAAAATTACCAAAGGTATTCATACGTTAATTTTCCATAGGAATTATGTCTATAATATTTTCTTTATCACAAAATGACCTTTAATTAATGATCCTAACGCATTTGACCTTAATGTATTTGACCTCACCTGATGATTTTTACACTATTTCCATGGATCTTAGGGCTAGTCCTGAGATTTGTGGGGTTATAAACTTTTACAGTATTGGGGGCTTAATTATATATGTATAATTTTTTGTGAGCCATATGACATATATATATATTAACTCAAAAAGATTTTGGGGTCGAGGCGAATGTTTAACCGGCATGCCTCAGGGCCGGCTCTGAGGGATTTCTACACCAAAGGCTTATTGTTTGGAGATGTTAAAAGCCAACCTATGACAACCTTGTCATTATTAAATACCCATGATGCATCAGCATAACAACTATGATGTGAATTGTCATAATGGACGGTTGATTCATTACTCAAGCAAGCTAGTTGGCTTTCAGCGTTTTCTACTGTCTTATTTGCCTCATTCCAATCGTTCACATACATAAGAGCTTTTCTTAGGTATTACCTGGCCTTTAAACGACATATTGTTCCTCATTTTCCATATGCCCCAACCAATATAAGTTGTTAAATTGCTTTCCACATTTTAGTTATTGGTAGAAGAGTTTAGGATCCAACTTACACTCTGCTGCAAGTTGTTCTAAAGCAATTCATTATTTTTAGGAGTACAGAATGGGGCCAGCACGCTTATCTCTCTTGCAACTCTACAATGAAACAACATCTGTTGTATGCTTTCAACCGATTCTCTACAAAGGAGACAATTTCCTTCACATTGCAGACCTATGCTTCTTAGTATTTCACCTACAGGTGATCCCTTCTATAGCATCCTCCACTAGAATTGTCTAATCTTAGGTAATATTGGCAACTTCCAGATACGTTGGTACCTGAAACTAGTTTGCACAATAATTCCATGCAAGCCAATATGACTAAGATGGTATTTGACTTCACTTTATAGTCTACGGTCTTAGAGAATATCCATTTTATATCATCATCTTGTAGTAACATACTTGGCATGATGCTCAAGATATTTGGGACATCGTGAGGATCTACCAGCTCTTTAAACTTATATCTATTTTAACATCTCTTCACTCACAACATTAAATTTGAAATCTTAGCCTCTTGTGGGATATTGTCATTGATTTGTTTGGTTGGCCTTGGTGGTCGAGTTGGCAACCAATTGTCTTTCCAAGCCTTAATAGTGTGTTCATCTCCAACTTCTCATTGAAATCCCTTGGCTATTAAACCTATTGCTTGCCTAATTCCTTTCCAAGCATAAGATGGCATGCCACATGAGCTTGCATCCATATGAAAAATGGTTTTTAAGGAAATATTTTGCATTATAGACTCTAGCCAACAAAGTCTGTGAATATCTAAGAATACTTCAAGCTTGCTTTGTTATCAAAGTCATATTAAAGTGCACCAAATCCCTAATACCCATCCTCCATTTCTTTTAGCAGTTATGATAACATCCCATGAAATCCAATTAATCTCATGCCCATCTTTTTTTGTAGACCAAAAAAATCTCCTTATAACTTATGTCATCTTATTTATAAGTTTATATGGCAACATAAAGCATTCCATTGCGTAGTTAGGATGACAATAACCACAATCTTAATGAGTGTTTTTTTCGTGCATGGGTGCAACTTTGTAACCAAGTTTTCCACTTTGCTTTCAGTTATATCCTTGATATAGCTAAATGTTATAATTATGATTTGTGGAAGTTACAAGTAGATCCTCACCCCTCCAGCTTTAGAGATATGTAATTTTCTTGATGTTAATTTGTAAGTGTTGTGGCATGTTCTTGCTAAAAATGATTGAGGATCTTGAATAATTAACTTATTGTCCTGGAGTCCTCCTATACATGTGCAATGCTTGAACAATTGTTGAACACTCCTCCTTTGTTTTCTTGCGAAAGAGTAATGAGTCGTCTGCAAATAACATGTGGCTACTGGTGGTCATCCTCGGCTAAATCTAAACTCATGTATCTTGCCCCTTCTTATGAAGTTGTGCAGTATAGATGAGTGCCCTTCAGTACACATTAAATATAGATAGAATGAGATAGGTCATGTTGGCGTATTCCTCTAGTTGGCTTTATGTTACCCATTGGCACTCCATTAACTCACACTGAATATGTAGCATTTAAACATATGTCGTCATCCATCTGCACCAGATATCTACAAAGCCCAAAGATATGTTCAATAAACCTCCATTTCAAGTCTATCGAAAGCTGGCTATATCCATCTTAGGACATTATATTTATTCTTTTTATTCTGTGTTAGAAGATTATGCAAGAATATATGAGTTATAAGAACATTGTCTGCAACAAGTCTTCCTGAAATAAATGCTTATTAATTTTCAGATATTATGTAATTTAGCCAAGGCTTTAATTTCTCTGGTAATATTTTTAAGATGATCTTGTAGACTACACTACATAAGCTTATTGGCTTGTAATCCTTTATTTCCTTAGGGCTTTCTCTCTTAGGAATTAGACAAATGTTAGTATGGTTCATATCAGGGTGAAGGTAACTTGTATTGAAGAAGTCGGTAAAAGATTTTGATATATCCTTCCATATGATCTCCTAGTCATGTTGGTAAAATTCTGAACTTAAACCATCTAATCCAGGTGCCCTTTCTTGGTTTATCAGCAGGAAAGCTTGATATATTTCTTCATCTGTGACTGGCCTGGTCAGTTGTTGATTAATTTCTGCATTCACTCTTAATAGTATTATACCCATCTGTTGAACTATCAGATTATTATCAACAACATCAGAGGATTAGATCTTGATAGAAGAAGACACAAATATCTTATGTATGTTTCCTTTTCTTGTACATAATTTTCCTTGCTCATCCAATAAGGAGTATATACGATTTACAACTCTTTTATGCTTGGCAACAGCATGGAAGTACTTAGTGTTTTTGTCTTCTCATTTTAACCAATTCATGTTATCCTTAGTAGCCAATACTCTTCTTCTTCTCTCATGCATTCATGGGCAGGCTAGGACTTAAGATAACTAAGGTATTCAAAATCAAGAGAATGAGAGTCATATGCTTCAGTTAATTTACCTTGCATAAATTTTCCTTTTTGGAATTAAGATTACTATGAGTTTTCCATGTTGCCAGCTGATGTATTGGTGTTTAATAGCCAACAGTAATTCTTATGGACCCAATGTACTGCAGAGCTCCATGTCCTTTTAACGACTTCTTTAGCTTCCTTGTTACCCTTCCACCTATTTCTCATACCTAAAGAATTTTTTCCCTTTCAATTCCCTTCCCTCTATAAACAAGATTAAGGGAATGTAACATGAATCAAACCGAGTCAACTTTCATAGGCTCTGGAAAAGACGTTCCTCCATTCACATTTTCAAAAGCATGATTTATCCTTTTTTGACCTTATGCTTCCACCTTCTTCCTGACCAAGTATATTTGCCTCTGAACGTCCTCATTTACTGCAATCCAAGCTTTTGATAAGTGAATCAAAGACCTTAAAAGTATAGTTAGCCCTTCTTGATCACCCATATGTCTCCTCATTACTTTTGATGTTGATGAAGTCTCCAAAAAACAATCTTGGCCATCTTGCATAAGTTCCTTGTTCCTCTCCATCAATTATAGCTTTTCATCGATCATTCCTTAGCTTTTTTTCAGGATGCCCATAAATATAAGTTAAGTAATACAAAACACCACAATCTTCTATTAGTAGATCTGTATTGTACAATGTAGGTTAAAAAACCAGAGTTAAATTCACCCCATCATCCCAAACAAATAATCATACCTCCACTCAGCCCACTCAATTGATATACAAAAGAATGGACATACTTTAAATTAACAACTATTTCTTGTACGTATTTATCTTTATTTTTTGTTTCTATGAGGAGTATTACGTCTGGCTTATACTTTTGCCTAGTGTCCTTTAAAAATTAATATGTCACCTCTCAGACCCTGACAGTTCCAATGCATAAGCTCATGTTGCCATGGTGGTCTCGGGGTCGCCACCCTCCCCTCATCATGTTGTTTTCTTCTTCGATGCATTTCCTGTAAATTACCTTCTGCCAATTTTGATAGAATATGTAATCTCTCATTCTTCAATGATTTCAATAATAAGACGTTGTCGACTAGTAAATGATTGATGCTCTATAGACATCCCATATTCCTTCCTCTTCGTACCAGTGTTAAGCCCAAAAGAAGTTTCAAATTCCCTTAGAAATATTGGAGAAACATTAATCGGAGTATCTCCCACATCTGACATATTAGATGTGTTTTGTGGAGAATCATCCCTTCCTTGATTATCTCTATTTGTGCTTTCTCTCATTGTCTCATCATTATCGTCTTGCATTTGGGGATTCATTTAAGAATCTTTACATCCATATTCATTTGTATATCACCCATCTAAGAAAGTATGTATGTTTCACCAAATCCATATATCATAGGACAAGTATGCATATATAATAACAACATAAACATTATGTCAGTATATGTATCTACCGAGGAATACCCGTTATCTTGTTTCAACAACCGAAATTTCCTAAAGTATCAAGAATAATCTGGTCCTCAATAGGATTCTAGACAACAAAAAAATATTGTATAATACGATTACTTTTCTAGTTCAAGAAACTTGAAGAACGTGATCTCGTCATCTTTTACCCACTTACTTATGTAGAAATCCTTTGTTGTTATCAAAAGCAAGATCAAAGGAAACAACAACAAAAAATTAAGAATCAAAGCGAAGTGAAAGTTTAAGACACTTGACAAAAGCAAAGAATAATGTCTCTGATAGCATTTTCGGAGGACGAAGACCAAACGTTTTTGATATGTTCTTACTCGATATATTGGATCATTTGGAAGGGTTCTTCACTCTCTCTTATGCGCTAAAAAACGTAAGAGTGGATAGGAAGGATATGTCTAAGGCATTTGTATTCAAAACTATCAGGAAACTATAAGGAGTTTCTTATTCATTATGTTTTCAAAGTTTTGTCTTTATAAACATTGATTAACTTAATATAAACATGGTAATTAGATAAAGTCATATCTAATTACAGCAGAGAGTATATGTCTCCAATGATCCTCCCTCCACCCCCTAAAGTTTGAGTATGAGGTCACAAATACCCAACTTGACAATAAACTAATCCAACTCCTTACGTCCAAGAGCCTCAGTGAAGATAATGGCAAGTTGCATAGTGGTATAAACATGCTTCTTGGTAATGACACCGCTACCTATCACATCCCGAACAAATAACAAATCTGTTTCGACATGTTTTGTCCTCTCACGAAAAACCGAGTTGGTCGCCAAGTGAATAACATATAAACTATCACAATGTAGTAGGTTCATGTAGCAGAAATCAATGCCAAGTATCTCAAGTAACTCCCGAATCCATAAAATCTCACTCATTGTGTCTGTTATTGCACTGTACTCTGCTTTAGCAGATGAACATCACACCCTAACATCATGTTTTTGTATCTTCTGAAATAATGGAAAACCACCCAACTGAATTTTAAAAACCAATCAAAGAGTTTCGAGTCAAAGGGCCGCCCCCCCCCCCCAATAAACATCACACCATGCGGTAAGCTTCGAATCGAAGTCAGTCCGCAGAAGGATTCCCTATAATGGATTACCTTTCAGATATCGAACCACTCTCAAAGCTACATCCCAATTATTAGACTTCGGGGCATGCATGAACTGAGAGAGAACATATATGGCATAAGAAAGTTTCGAACGAGTAACAGTCAAGTATATAAGGCTATCCAAAAGACGTCCATAAGTTGATGGATTTGGAAGAAGGTCGCTTGTGGCCAACTCTAACTTGTGATTTTGTTCGATTAGATGAGATACAAGTTTACCTCCAAGTAATTCAACCTTGCAAATAATATCTAGGATATGCTTCCTTTGGCATATATACATTCCCTATGGACTCTGTGCGACCTCAATACCCAAGAAATATTTCAAGACGTTGAGATCCTTCATCCGAAAACAAGAGCTCAAATAACATTTGAACTCTTGAATAAACATAAGAAAACTACCAGTGACAATAAAATCATCAACATAGACAAGCAAATCAAGTTGAAAAGATTATTATCAAGGGTGAATAAAGAGTAGACGATGTAGTTCTGTTGAAAATCAGACTCTGTCAACGCCTATGTAAGCTTTGCATACCAACAACGAGGAGCCTCCTGAAGCCATAGAGAAATGTATGAAGACGACAATTCTGAAATGTATTGTTGGTAAGAAACTCAGGAGGAAAACGTATATAAACCTCCTCTTCCAAATTCATGTGTAGAAAGACATTGTGAACATCGATTTGATAAACCTCCCAATCACGAGAAACTGAAAGAAAAGAACGAGTTGATGTCATCTTACAAACTGGTGTGAGGGTCTCCATATAGTCCATCCCCTTCGTTTGATTATTTCCAAGTACCATAAGTTGTGCTTTGTGTCTCTCAAAGGTACCATCGGACTGATATTTTAACGTGAAGACCCATTTGCACACAAAAGTTGTTTCCCCCAGAGGTAATGCCTTGACAGCCAAGTTCCACTCTCTTCAAGTGCATCAATTTCATTTGAAAGTGCATCAAGCCAGTGTTCATCCTCAAACGCCTCTGCATATGCCATAGGAATTACTCCAGTTGTAATAGCAGCGAGATATGCGTGGTGATATTACACAAAACTGTGAACAATCTACATATGCATGAAGAGGATACCAAGTCGATATTAATCAACAAAGTCACTATCAGACTCATCATCGGTCGTATTGGTGAAGTAGTCAAGGAGTCGAGTAGAAGGGATTTTAATACGATGACCTCTCCCTGCCTGCGCTTCACCAACAGGAACACAACTCGATGCAATAGAGGATGCATATATCATATTCGGAAAAGAAGCACGAAGCTATTCTGACGAAGAAAGGGCTATGCAAACAGTGAAATAGCGTCTAAAACATTCGCTCGATAATATGAAGCAGAACTAGAAAGCGTTTTCGGAGAGGAAGACTCTACTAATGGCAAAGCAGACCCGTAAACAAAATTTGGAGAAGAACGTTCTGCTAATGGCAGAGTTGATATTCCATAGGACTGACCCGAAGACTCCAAACCACCAGACACAGGTAAGTCATGAACTGGTGTTAGAAACAGAAGATGCATAGAGCTTGGTGAGGCAACCAAAGAACCGGCATGCGTCATTTCTGTGAATAGAGAGAGACATATGAAGATCATCTCCACCATAAAATTTACATGGTTGTGAGGTCATGGGTGTATTATGTGACGAGGAAGATTTGAGAGACGTGCAGCAAAAGGAAACAAAACAACATCTCTAGAGGTGGAAGTTGTGTTGTTTCAAGGTCATAAACCTTCCAGCATTTTTGGCCAAAGGAAAACCCAAAAATAGAGACCAATTTCCTCGTAGTGAAAATTTGCCCTCTCCCCTGTTAAAGATCACGTCCACAATGACGGCATGGACGGTGATGACGGTGATGACGGCGCGGTCGGTGCGAACGGCGCGGACGGTCACGGTCGGTGGCCGTAAAATTTTGTCAACTATTGTATGCTCATCAAACCTCTATAACTCCTATAAAAAGAGCTCATGGTGAGAAGAGAAGAGCATCCCAAAATAAGAGAGACACAGAGAAGTGAGAGTTGTAAAGAGAGCAAAAATTTTTTTGTTCTGTCTGTGTGAAAGAGAGGAAGAAGAAGGTAAAGAGAGAACG
>OVAN01007543.1:0-19119 GCA_900406275.1 Anastatica hierochuntica | reverse complement strand
AAAGTAAGAACCCTAGTTTTTCTATGTGTTTTGCGGTGACGAAAAGTTCTGGAAGTTAAAAGTTGTTCCCCATCTCTTCCTTCGCACCCTTTATATAGGTCTTTGTGGGCTTGGCTCGTTTCCTTTCTCGTCCCGATTCGTGCCTATCTTTTCGTGAAAATATTCCTTTTTCCCCGATTTTTCTATATCTTTTCGAAATCCTTCCTTATCTTCTCAAAGCTTGATATTTTCGCGAAACCCTGGTGAACCGTCATTGCAAGTGGGCCGGTTCTCACCCGAAAATCATAAGTGGACCGTTATCGTGATTTGGGCCCTTTCAGGCCGTTTTGCGGCTAAGTGATTTTTACGATTTATCGCGGAAAGTCGTTTCTCGCAGGAATAAGCGGCAACAGCTTCGTGGACTGCAAAGGCCGACCGTACCGTTTAGACTCTTTAGGTGTTTAAGTTAACCATCGTCGTTTTATACGATTGATACAAAGTCCATAGGAAGCATGAATCCTTGCGACTATTGTCATGACAGTTTGACGGAAACTCCAATTGAGACGAAACGAGAGACGATCAAGTGACGATTCGAAGGGACATGGTTCAGTCAACAGACTACGACTGAACGTTATTCGCGTCTCAGCGCCAATTGGCGCCAAGACAATCACTTTGTCTTGGCCCCAATTGGCGCCAAGACGGACCTCCGGTCTTGGTTCCAATCGACATCTAGATCGGCCTCTAGTTCAGTCGTCAATCGGCGTTTAGACATTTCTTCAAAGCGACGCGGTTCTTTAACGCTTTCGGTGGTTTTGTATTGCTCCAGAGGACGTATCGTGTGGCCTCGTGAGAGTTATCTGAGGGCCATCGATTCTAACCTTTGCACTTGGATGCTCTAGCTGCTTATGGATGGACAGACTTTATGCGGAGATTGGTCATGATCGACTATCTCCAAAGCTTTGAAGCCAGGTCGGGAAGAGGCAGCCTGAGCGATGAGAATCTCGGAATTTTCAGATATTCTTACGATTCCTGTGTCTGAAGGAGAAAACATCGTTTTCATAGTCTTTTTCAAGCGTCGATTTCGTCGGGACAGTTTTTGACCCCAACAAGAACACCATCGAACACCTTGATAACTTTGAGAGGCTATGTGACACAACCAAGATTCAAGGAATTCCGGGAGACTACGTGAAGCTATCCCTCTTCTCTTTCCCATTAGGAGATAAAGATTCGCAATGGGAAAAGACAGTTGTTAGCTCTTTCATAACCACGTGGGAACAATACAAGAGGAGGTTCCTCGGTCAATTTTACTCACACAGGAGGACTTTAAATTTCCGGAATAGCATAGCTAATTTCGAGCAAGGGATTGAAGAGACATTGGGTGAAGCTTGGCAAAGGTTCAACGATTATGTGAGGAATTTTCCTCACCATGGATTCACTCAAGGAAGTCTTCTAAGGCTATTCCATAGGGGAGTCCATCAACACTTCCGGTTCGCTATGAACACGACGAGAAATGGGAATTTCGCAAGCTTGACCGCGGCTAAAGGAGAGAAATTAGTGGAGAATTTAGCTAAGAGTTATGCCAAAGAAGAGAGCTTTGGTTTCACACCAACGATTGAGGGTAAATGCCTTGAAGAATTGAATGCAAAGATAGATGAAGCAAGAGCGGTCCTCAAGCCAAAGAAGAAGAAGCTAAGGATCGATGAGAGCTTCTTTGATCAATAAGAGAAGATGATTTTTGTTCAAGAAAGCTACGACGGGAGCTATTCACAAGAATCATCACATAGAACAAGCTTAGGAGAACAGACTCTTACAACTCCAACAACACCCACTACTCCAAAGACGCCTACCAACTCTACGGTAGAAGACATGCATTCCTTGATTAAGGAGCTTGTGATTGGAAATGCGGAGATTAGGTTAGACTTGAACAATAATTTTGAAGCGTTGGACCACGAGATTCATGGAAATTACGTGGAGTTATCGGGGAAGTATGATAATCTTACTAACTATGTGAAGGGTATAGAGCATCAAATAGTGGAACTAGCTTCTAAACATGAGTTTCAAACGGGTAGTATACCCGGTAAGTGTGAGGTTAACCCGAAAAATCTTTCTCATGTTGTGACTTTGAGAAGCGGAAAGTAATTACCTCCAAGGACTCAAGAGGTCGAGCCTAAGAAGAATGAAACCGAGTTAGAAGAGATTGAAAATGATCAAAAGTCGCTTGATGAAGAAGAGCAAGATGAGAATGAAGAAGAAACCAAGAAGGAAAAGGCACTTAAAGAGGCGCCTAAGATCCAAGAGGAGAAGCCCAAGTTAAAACCTCCTCCACGCCAAAAGAAGAAAAGGGATTATATGCCCATTGTCACTAATGTTCCTATTGATGAGTTAATTCTACCCTTTCTAGGAAGATTTAAGAAGCAAATTATGGCGGCTAGGTACCAAAAGATAAAAAGATCATATGGGAGGTCTAGATTACCCCACAGTGATCAAAGTGCTAAAGGATATCATCACAAGGAAGAATAGAATCAATTCCATCATGGAAGTTGTGACTCATGAATGTAGTGCTATAATTCAAAACAAACTTTCGACCAAGAGAAGAGACCCCTGAAGCTTCAACTTGCCTTGTACTTTGAAGCACATGACCTTTGGGAAATGTTTGGTTGATTTAGGAGCAAGTGTGAGCTTAATGCCCTTGACGGTCTCTAAGAGGCTTGGCTAGACGAATTTTAAGCCAACAATGATCCAATTGATATTGGCGGATAGATCTATTCGATATCCACATGGTATTCTTGAAGATTTGCTATTGATGATAGGAAATTGGGAGGTTCCAACGGACATCGTGGTCTTGGAAATGGATGAAGAACCCTTGAACCCTATCATTCTTAGAAGACCTTTTCTTTCAATCACGGGAGCCATTATCGTTGTACGGGGAGGAAACATAGATCTTCATCTTGGAGATTTGACATTGAATTTCAACATTTTGGATGATATGAAAAAGCCAACTATCGATGGAGCCGCTTTCTCCATTGAGTGCCTTGATGATGATTTCGCCGGAGAACTAGAAGAGCTATACATGGAAGATGGCTTGGAAGTAGCCTTAATCTACGAAAAGGGATCAAATGCAATCCTCTCAAATGAAGCCACGGAATACAAAAGATTACTAGATGCTCAACTAATGGAACCGGGAGAAAAGGAAGAGAAAGGCGAGGACAAAGAAAACTCGGATTGGAGTGAGCTTAAGGCACCTAAGGTGGATTTGAAACCACTCCAAAAAGGCTAGGGTACGCATTTCTTGGTCCTAATTCTACTAACCCCGTGATCATAAATTATAGCTTAAGTGAAGGGGAAACCGAATTACTATTGAATGAATTGAGAAAGTATAGGAAAGCAATAAGTTACTCTTTAGATGATATCAAGGGTATCCCCCAATCTTTGTTCATGCATATGATTCATTTAAAAGATGAGTCTAAACCCTCAATTGAACCTCAAAGAAGGCTTAACCCTAACCTAAAAGGTATGGTCCACAAGGAAATCTTGAAACTCCTAGAGGCACAAATAATATATCCGATTTCGGATAGCACATGGGTCTCTCCCGTGCATGTTGTGCCTAAGAAAGGAGGGGTTACGGTAGTTAAGAATGATAAAGATGAGCTAATCCCTACTAGAACTATAACGGGACATATGATGTGTGTTGACTATAGAAAGTTTAATGCATTGACTAGGAAAGACCACTTCTCGTTACCTTTCATTGATCAAATGTTGGAAAGATTAGCTAATCGATCATACTATTGCTTTTTAGACAGTTATTCCAATTTCTTCCAAATACCCATTCACCCTAGAGACCAAGAGAAAAACACCTTTACTTGCCCTTATGGTACATATGCTTATAGGAGAATGCCTTTTGGTTTATGCAATTCTCCCGCTACTTTTCCAAGATGCATGATGTCCACATTTGATAACTTGATTGAAGACTGTATGGAGGTCTTCATGGACGATTTTTCCATTTATGGAGACCCCTTTGGTGGATGTCTTTCTAATCTATGCAGGGTATCAAAGAGGTGCGAGGAAACAAATCTCGTGGTAAATTGGGAGTAATGTCACTTCATGGTCAAAGAAGGGATAGTACTTGGGCATAAAATCTCCAAGAATGGGATTGAAGTTGATAAAGCAAAGATTGAGGTGATGATGCACTTAGAGCTACCAAGAATGGTCAAAGGAATTCGGAGCTTCCTAGGACAGGTGGGTTTCTATAGAAGGTTTATCAAAGATTTCTCACAAATTGCAAGGCCGATGACAAGGCTTCTATGCAAAGACATATCCTTTGAGTTTGATGAAGCGTGTATGAATGCTTTTGGGAAGATAAAGGAAGCCTTGATTTCGGCCCCAATCGTGAAAACTCCTAATTGGGAATTACCTTTCGAAATAATGTGTGATGCAAGTGATTTCGCGTTTGGAGCGGTCTTGGGGGAAAAAATGGATAGGAAACTTCACGTAATCTACTATGCGAACAAGACGTTGGATGAACCTAAAACCAAGTATGCCACAACGGAAAAGGAGCTCTTATCCATAGTGTTTGCCTTTGAAAAATTTTGTTCTTTTATAGTGGGATCAAAAGTGATAGTATACATGGATCACGCCGCTTTGAGACACCTATTGGCGAAGAAAGATGCTAAGCCAAGGTTGTTGAGATGGATTCTCCTCTTACAAGAATTTGATCTTGAAATTAAGGCCAAAACGGGGATTGAGAATGGAGTGGCAGATTAGTTGTCGAGGATGAAGATTGATGATGGACTACCAATTGAATGACTCACTCCCGGAAGAACTAATCAACTCGGTGGAAACATTCTTCCTCATTGAGGGAGATCTCAAACAATGGGAGGAAGAGAATGCGAGTGCGGTGACCACTACAACTCCCTGGTATGCTGATTTTGTCAATTACTTAGTGAGTGGAAATGAGCCGCCGAATATGGGGACATAGTGAAAAAAGAAGTTATATCGTGATCTTATACTATTGGGATTATCCTTTCCTCTACAAGAAATGCAAGGATCAATTATATAGAAGATATGTTTCGGAGGAAGAATCTAAAGAAATCATCACCAAATGTCATAATGCTAACTATGGTGGACACTTCGCCACTTTCAAGACGGTTCAAAAGGCCTTACAAGCGGGATTTTGTTGGACCAAAATATTCAAAAATGCAAATGAAGTTGTCTCCAAGTGTGGCGCTTGTCAAAGAAGTGGAAATATAACAAAGAGGAATGAAATGCCATTGAATCCTATTCTTGAAGTGGAGATTTTTGATGTGTGGGGAATAGACTTCATGGGACCTTTCCCTAAATCAAATTGAAACTTCTACATCTTAGTGGCGGTCGACTATGTCTCAAAGTGGGTAGAAGCAACAACAAGCCCGACGAATGATGAAAAGGTAGTGATCAAGCTCTTCAAAACGATCATTTTTCCTAGATATGGCACTCTAAGGATAGTGATAAGTGATGGTGGAAGCCACTTCATCAACAAGGTTTTGATAAAATCTTGAAAGCTAATGGAGTGAAACATAAAGTGCAACACCATACCACCCTCAAACTTCTGGACAAGTAGAGCTATCCAATCACCAAATCAAGGAAATACTAGAGAAGACAATTGGAGTAAATAGGAAATATTGGTCTAGCAAACTTGGTGATACACTTTGGACATATAGAACGACATTCTAGATGCCTATTGGGAAAACACCATTCAACCTCATCTATGGGAAATTTTTCCATTTACCTATTGAGTTAGAACACAAAGTACTTTGGACTACAAGGAAGCTTAATTTCGACTACAAGGAAGTCGTAGAAAGAAGATTAGTGCAATTGGAAGAACTTGAGAACTTGAGGAAAAATGCTTACGAGAGCTCCAAAATCTATAAGGAAAAAACAAAGGTTTTCACGATAAAAAGATCCTTAAGAGAGAGTTCAACAAAGGAGATAAAGTTCTATTGTTCAACTGTCGGTACAAACTCTTTCCGGGGAAATTGAAGTCCAAATGGTTGGGTCCTTTTGAGGTTGAAGAAGTGATGCCACCGGAGAAGAATTTACGATGAATGGGCAAAGATGCAAGTCATACTTAGCGGATACACTACTAGAGGGAGCGAGTAGTCTCGTCCTCCTCGATGCACTATCACCATGAACCGCTTCAAAGTCAAGCTAATGACTATAAACAAGCGCCCTTGGGAAGCATTCCCAAGAAGAAAAATCCACTTTGTCAAATAAATAAACATTCTTTATTTCAAATTTTCTATATTATATGCTTAAGTTTCTAATAGAAGTTTTGTGATTTTGGTTTTATAGGGGTGTGACAATGAACGAAACATCTACCAAACGAATTCTCTAAAAGATTCTAGCACTATCCTCAATTTTTTAAATATTGGACAAGTTGTTGAGAAATGAAGAGAAAGGGGAGTAATTTGCAAATATTTTATTAAAGTACATGTCTTTAGTAGCTTCTCTCTTTCATTGCCATTACTTTTCTCTCTCTCTCTTAACACTTAGCAAGAAACTCTCTCTCATTTGCTTGAAGAAAAATCGAAACCTCTTCTTTGGATTTTCCAAAATTTTGAACTTGATTTTCAAAGTCATTCTCTTGAATCATTCCTTGCATTTATCTTTTGAGAACCTAAGGTATGTCTCTAATCTTTTAATTTTGAAGAAATGGTTAAACTTTCTTAGATTCTTAGGTTCTTTAATCTTAGAGTTCTAAGCTTGAAATAAGTTGTGTTTATGGTTAGAATAACTTAGAGAATGCATGACAATGAGGATTTATGAAATAAGTTGTGCTTGTGGTTAGAATAGCTAAGTTTGAAATTTTGGTGCTTATTTGGAAATTTTGGAAAAATGTGTTCTTGAAGTGTTCTTGAACATGATTAGTAGATTTTCAAAATTTAATCCATTTGAATGATTTAATGATCTCTAATGATAGCCTAAGGTTAGATATAAAGTTGACAACAAGAACTTCGCAATTCCATTGAGTAAAAAAGAAGTTATGTCCATTTTAATTTATGGTTTTGGATTGGTGATGGAAAAGATTAGCAAAATTAGAAATTTTGTAATTCTTCGAATTTTGGGCATCTTGAGTTATCTATTTCATTAATCTTATGTTCTTTGATGCCTTGAAAATGTTCTTTGACATTTGAACCTTCATGAATTCAAAGATTTTTGAGCCATTAAATTTTTGGAACTTACATATATATATTCTTTCAATGTAGGAATCAATTGAGTGAACAAGCATAATGACACCAAACACAAGAGGTAGAAAAGGAGCTCAACTTCAAAAAAGAAAATCCAAGAAAGCTTCTACCTCTAAGGGAGCAACAAGTTCAAGAAGAGCATCGATGCCACCCAAAACCACTCCTCAAGGGCGGCCAATCGTGAGGCGCCCGGTCTCAAGAACACCTCCACCTAATGCGTTAGAAATCGAAGATGCCTCTTGGAGTGAGGAAGAGAGGGAAGAAAGGAGATTCTTTGAAAATATAGACTTTGAGCCTACAAAATTCATGGGGAAAAGGCTATTACAAGCTATGGGGCTTTATGAAGAAGTATGCTATCTACTTGAAGGGATGAATCACCAATGCTTGATTGACATGAGCGAATCATGAAGTAGCATTAGAGAATTGCTAAAAATTGAATCATATGATTATTTGCACTTAAGTGCTCTATTCGATTTAAAGCCAAATCCTTTTTGCTTGTTTCATTGTGCTCTTTAATTTTTTGTATTCACTTTGCTACATCCTTAAGTGTAGGATCCAAGCTAATGACACCACCATGTCAAGCAATGAGGCTCTCTTATCCAACATGGTCGGATAAGGAAAAGAAACGCTACTATCATCTTCAACAGTATGCGAATGTTCAAGGGACATTGTGGTTAGATGATATGATAATGTCTAAAATGGAGATAGGCAATCAAGTCAAATACTTGCTAGGATATATGGATCTCGGAAGGTTATTCGAAATCAACTACCCAACCTATGTCCAATCGACCCTTCAATTCCTAGCAACCATGGAATTCCACCATGGAAGTGACTTTGAAGCAAGTCTCGGGTATGTCACCTTCCGTCTCAAGAACGAAGAATACATCATCTCGACAAGAGACTTGTGTCGAGTTGACGGATTTGAGAGGAAGAGGAACAAGATTGGATTTCGAGAAGGATTGGATGTAAGCAATCTATGGAGGACGATAACTTTTGGAGATTACGTTGAAGATAAAGCTACCATCACCAAGATTCGCAATCCAACGATTCGTTACAAAATGGAGTTTTTGGCAAACTCTTTCTTTGTGAATGGGAACCGCCACTTTATGATGAACAAAGCTATGCATTTCTTGTTCCAAGGATTGAAGAAGAATATTTGGAAGCATGGTGGGAGATTGTTTGATCCATTGGGAGAAGACACTAAGACGGGGATGATATTCATTGCTATCCTTCTTGAATATGTGGCGGATATCGAATTGCAAAGGTAGCCCGTAATTAGGCTTGGAGGGATGCTTACACCGTTGTTCCGTTATTTTGGAATACAACTTGAGAATTGGAAGAACAAGGAATAAGATGAAGAGGTTAACAATGAGAACCGCATTGAAGGTAGAAGGACTGACATGCAATACTTATTGGACTAAAGGTTCATCTTCGGGTTCGGCCCTAATGGAGGAGTCCTCTATACCTTCATGAACGTGTAAAGGTCCAAATGCCGAGATATTCGGTGTCTCACCCGCCTTTGACCATCCAAGAACCACTTGAGCAACCAATGTAACCACCAAGAATTTCATTTCAAGAGCATTCATGGAGAAGAAACGGAAAGGACGCCATTGGCGAGACTTCGAGATCCAGGTGGGGATCCTTCCGTTATGAAGACCCCGATCCATCCATTGGATCCACAAGACACTCATTCATATGAGTTGTCTAAAAGGTACACCTACTTTCCCTTGTGAATACAATTGCATGCTTTTCATTTGTTTGTGTGTTTTTAGAAGTCACTCTCACGGTTTAAAGTTCACCGAGACGGTGAAGTTTAAGTCCGGAGAAGGGGCTTAGTACTAATACTATTTTTAGTTTTGATGTTTTTCTTTTCTTTTCATGCATATTGAGTCTTGCATTGTAGATAGTTATGACTTATAAAAAACCAAAAAAAAATTGAAAATTTTTCAAAAAATCCAAAAAGATTTACAAAGCTTTGCATATAGATTGCATACATTTGTTCATACTTAGTTTGTAGGAGCATATAGGATTGCATTTTACATAGGGAACAATGATGATACTACCTCACAGATAGATAAGTTTTTTATAATGAATAATGCCCTCACTAGAAGTAAGATGTTGCCTAGACCGCTTTCTGTCTTAGGAAAACCCTTGATCGGAATTGACCACTTGAAAGATCTTTGCGAAAGTTGAAGTAGATTATCTCTTGAATCAATTCCTATCTAAGATGGTCTTTTAATGAACTTAAGCATCTTTCTTATGGGCATTGTCATACTTGACCATGAGAATTCATTACATTTGAGCTATGTTCTATCCATTTGTACCACTCTATCTTAGTTCAAATGGCTACTCTCATCTTTAGAGTAATGACCTACCCTTATGAGCCCTTAAACCTTTCCTTCAAACCCCCTATTATTTCGTTATGTGAGGCCTCTTTAGGAAAGTTCACACACGGGCAAAAACTCGCGTGAATTGAAGTTGAACGACAAAGAGGATACCTCCTTAGAGTTAGCCTCACTTTGAGGCTAACTAGAGTTACAAGAGGGGAAAATCTTTGTGGTTTTGGGTTTGTCTGAGTCTTGGGAATGGTTAGTGATTATTGAGTCAAGTAAATGTTCCTAAGTGCTTATATGATCCTAGGTTGTTCCAATAACAAAATGAAAGAAGGTGAAAAATCAAAAAAGATAAGATAAAAAGAAGTAAAGAAAAAGGCACTAGAGATTAGTAATAAGTTTAAGCTTTAACCTTAGAAAACAAAAGGCTTAGAGAGTTCACCCTTAAAAGAAAAAGAAACAAAGAATTCAAGTGATTAGATAGTGGCTCTTGAAATACAAAAGAAGGTTAGTAGCTTAGAAGTCTAAAATGTTACAGAATCTCAAGTTGTCTACAAAAATAAAGAAAAAGAATGAGTGGGTTTGGTTCAATAAAAGCTTATGATTTCTAGAATTAGGATGAGTAGAATATCAAGTAAGTGCCTAGATCCTTAGGAAGCAATGGGGTGGGAAAAATTAGAGAAAATAAATGCTTTGTATGCGTAAATTGTTCGGCTACCACCTTGCTTTTTCCTAGTGTCTTGCACTATTTTTGTTTGAGAGAAACCAATCCAAAAATCGAGTGAACCCTCTTCTTTTTACACTTCTTTACAATGAAACTCTTCTCTGAACTCCAAACCGAATCGATAAGATACATTTCCCATGAGGAAAGAACTCACGCATTAGCTTAATTGAATGTAAAAAAGAATAGATGATGAGATAGTGTATGGATGCTTAGCTTAGATTCTAATAGTTGGTCTTGTGATGATCATGGAGAAGTATTTAGGCTCTTAGATGATCTTTGCACCATTTTACTTGTCTTGAGGACATTAGCATAAGGCATTACTTTTCTTATCTTGGTTTTGAGTTCCCACTTGCAAACCTCATTTTCGGGTTTGATCTTTGTTGTTTGTTTGAGGACAAGCAAAAGACAAGTCTGGCGGTGTTGATGTGTATATATTTTCATATATAATTAGGTTAATTTTAGCTTAGTTTCATCCATTTTTAGTTGTATATATGGCATCTAAGTCCTAGAATGCATTAGTTTGAGTATAGAGTCTAGTTGAGGAACATTTTATATTTGCATGCATTTTCTTTGCATTTTGTAGGTGCAACTATGGATGGATCTATGGAGGCTCTAGGTATGGATTCAAGGTGGATTTGGAGCTAAGAAATCAAGGAAATGAGGAGAAAAATGCTATGGAAGAATTGGGGATCAACAAGGCATCAAAGAGGAGCAAGAAGCCACAAGAATTGCTAAAGGGAAGCTCCCATCGACCTCCAGGTCGACGGCTGGCTACCCAAGGTCGATGGCTGGTCATTTTTCCAGCAAACAACACCCTTTCTGCTAAAGGGAAGCTCTCATCAACCTCATGCATGCTCCCATCGACCTCCAAGGTCTATGGATCGTTGCCTTTGTCCGAAAATGCCCTTTTTAGGGCTTCCTCTCTTCTCTCTTTTGTATAAATACCTTCTTATGTTCGAAGAATAAAACATCATCTCTTTAGACACATTTGAGAGACTTCTTGAACCTTGTTTGCTTTTNTGTAATAACACTTTGAGTTGTTTAAAGTTCTTTGGATCTTTTCTATCTTATCTTTCTCTCTAGATCTATTCTTCTAAAACCATGGGAGCTCAAAGATCCATTTCTTGTCTTTGGATTTCCATGACTTGTAGTGAGTAGATCCTTCTTGGAATATTGAGATATGGTAGGCTAGGATTAGATCTAGGGTTGTAATTGATGTTTAAGCTAGATCTTGGCATAGATTTCGACTAGATCTAATTTAGTTCTTCAAAGTTTATTGCTTGCTCAAAGTCGCCTAGAAAGTGTTCGATGAAATGCCTGAGAGAACTAGATCTATGTCTTTCACTTGGACCCATGAGAGTGGATGTTACCTAGGTGCTAAATGACTAAAAGGGCTTGAGATTTACTATCACATACATGCTTAGATGGGCAACAAACAAGAGTTGAGCCTTGTAGTGTGTATAGGTGAATAGATCTCCGTCACGAGAGTAGGTTGATCGATTATAAAGGGATCCTTGATCTAGGAATAGCTTTGATCCTCTAATAAAGTCTTACCCTAATCCATTACATCCTTAGATTGAACCCGAACTCATAAAAATTGTCTTCAGATCCTATCTTTCTTTTGATTAGATCCAAGTTTACTCTTTGCTTGCTTTTACTTTTATGTTATTTTGTTATTGCTCTCTTTTAGGTGCAATCACCATGGTTATCTTTGATTTTGATTAGCTTTAGTAGAGACCCGTGGCAATCTCTTACTAGATCGCCCTCTAGATTAGAACCCTTAGTATATTCTCCTTGTTTAGGTTTTACTAGCACAAGTCTCTAAATCCTTGGACGACCCTAAAATACTATAATTGACCCCGTTCTCTTGCGGGGTCGAAAGTAGGGTATTAGGTCTATAAATTATAAACTCGACCACGAAATACCCGTGATCAGTATATAAGCTTCATAAGGCACTTCATGGACTTAGACAGACGCCTAGAGCTTGGAACAACAAGTTGAATTGTATTCTGAAGGAGTTAAATTTTATCAAGTGTTCGAAAGAACCTTCGCTATATCAAAGGCAAGTGAGCGGACATCATTCCTTGGTAGCCATCTATGTCGATGACTTATTAGTTACGGGTTCAGACTTGAAACTTATACTCGTGTTTAAGGAAGAGATGGCGAGTAAGTTTGAGATGAGTGACCTAGGGAGGTTAACTTATTATCTTGGGTTTGAAGTAATTCAACATGATGATGGTATTGTTTTGCATCAAGCTAGATATGCCGAGAAGATCTTGAGTGAAGCAAGTTTGGGTGATTGTACCTCGGTACATACTCCAATGGATTCGGGACTGGTTCTCTATAAAGCCTCTAGTGGCCGAGGCATAGGAAAAAGGAATACAGAAGAAGGATTGGTTGTTTGCGTTACTTATTACACACAAGTCCAAATCTCTCATTTAGCATTGGAGTCTTAAGCAGATATTTGCAAGAGCCAAAGGAATGTCATGGAATTGCATTGAAACAAGTGTTGAGATATCTTCGGGGAACAATTACACGCGGTCTTTCTTATGTTCGTGGGGATAAAAATGGTCTAGTAGGCTATTGTGATAGCAGTTATAACATAGACCCGGACGATGAGAAAAGTACGTCTAGTCATGTTTTCTATCTAAATAATTCTCCCATTACTTGGTGCTCTCACAAGCAGGAGATCATTACGTTGTCTTCATGTGAAGCAAAATTCATGGCAGCCACAGAAGCTGCAAAACAAGCCATCTGGCTTCGAGAACTGCTTGGCAAGATTTGTGGTACAAAAGGTGGAAAAGTGATGATTCGTATTGATAATAAGTTCGCGATAGCTCTTACTAAGAATCTGATCTTTCATAGACGCAACAAACACATACACAGGAGGTACCATTTTGTTCGAGAGTGCGTTTAACAAGAGTTGGTTGACGTGGAGCATGTATCTTGTCAAGAACAAAAGGCGGACATACAGACAAAATCTCTTGGGAAAACTAAGTTCAAGGAGATGAGGGATCTCATAGGAGTTTATGATTTGTCGTAGAAGGTCTTCAAGCTTAAGGGGAAGTATGTTAGTTTAAGCTTGAGACCAAACGAACCAAACCAATCGAACCGCTTTGCATGAGGATCAAGTTGTCGGCTAAAGCGAGTCATGGTTTAGGAGAAGATAAATCCAAATAAGTTTAGGAGAATATCTTTAAGAGTTATCTAAAGTTTAGTATGTTTCCCTTTAGGATTTGGATTTGTGTTAGCATATATATAGATCAAGTTATAATCTAAGAGTTGTAAGAGGTTTTTGGTTTTGAGTTATTTTCCAAAAGCAATAAAGTTTGAGAGTTTGTGTTTGATAAATCGATTCTTTGATTCAATAGTGATGTTCCAGGAATAATAGTGGTCATCAACATTGATATTTTCTGAGAAAGCATCGTAGGTTCAAGACTGATTGGATCTTCTCCATCAAGCCAGGCTCCTCTTTCTGCTACTATCACCGATAGATCTCCTTCAGTTTTGATTATGGGTGTGATCTTGGGTTAATCCTCATGAACTTAGTCTTAGTTAAAACTTCTTACTCTCTTAGATATTTTATAAGAGGAAATATATCCAAGTTTCCTCTCGGCGAGGTTGAAGAGATCATTTCCTTAATTTATCTTGTTACATGAGAGAGTTTTCCTACCACTCTTCTTTAACAAGAGCATGTTTTCTTGGCTCCTAAGCTAGGAAACTCTGGCAATCACTAAATTGTTCTAATATCTTGTGTACATGTTCATATGGGAGAACAAGATGAAGCGGAAGCTGCTCTGGCGAAGACTGAGGTTATGGATGCCTTCTCAAATTCACAACATAAGGTAACGATTCTGTATCATAACTTCTTTGTCGATGATGCATTGTCGACTCTTGGGTATATCTCTTTAGACACGATGTTTTTTGGTTCAGGTCATGGTATAATCTTCAACCTATAGTAGTCTTTTCCTAGAAGTTTATTGGCTTTATATTCTGTTAAGGTCATGTATTAAGGTTTGAGTTCTCGGATCTCATCCTTGTGTTGTACGCGGCACAATTAAGTAATAGAAGTTAAAGTTTATTAAGAACAGAAAAAGCTTCCCTTTTTGCTAGGAACACCTGTTTAGTGTTTTTTTTTATTGGAACACTGTTTCTACAACAGAATTGATTTGTTATGTAAAAACTCAATTAATAATTTCACTTAATAATGTAAAGCCAAATTAAAAGAGTAAGCTAATATTAATTTAATTAATAATATATGTAACAAAAGATTTTGTCCAAATAAAAATTTGTGGATCGTTAGATCATTTATTATATTCGAAATTCGGAAGCTAAATCTGATATGGATATTTCTTTTCTAATACACCACATTGTATTCAAGAATTTAATTATTTTTATAAATTTTTTTATATGCAAGAGATATTTAATCTCTAATTTTTTATATGGACAAATTACATTTGTTCCATTATTTGCTCACAACCAATCCACTTACGCTCTCATTTCTTTTTAAAATCTACTCGGATTTTGATATTCGAATATACTATGTTATAGTGTTCATTGCGACAATTACATCGTATCCAAAAATTGATTATTTCGATGAATGATTTCGTCTGAAATTCCACAGTAAAAGTGATCAAAATCACTACGTCAAAAACAAGTTCAACACTTTTAACTTTCTTTCTGATGCTAAATTTTATTTCATGGCTACACCTAGGTGTTGTTTGTTTCTGTATCTGGATGCAGTATCCAGATGCAGTATCTGGATGTTGTATCTCGATGCAGTATCCAAATGATGCTCGTTTCAGTTTTCAGTTTTTGCATCTGGTACTGCATTTGGATGAAGTTATGTTCGTTTACGTAATTGCAATTATCATCCAGATGCATTTTATGGAAAAATGACTAAAAAGAACATGGTATTTGCGATTGTTACGGATTTTCTGGTTTTACGGTTTTTGCGATATTGGCGCTTTTACGGGTTTTGATGTTTTGACAGTTTTTGCGTTTTTTGCGTTTTCTGCGATTTTTTCCGGTTTCTGCAGTTTTTACGGTTTTTCTGGTTTTTTCGGTTTTTACGGGTTTTTACGATTTTTTTGTTTTTGCGGTTTTTACGGTTTTTGCGGTTTTTACGGTGTTTACGGTTTTTACGCGTTTTTACGAGTTTTGCGATTTTTGCGGTTTTATGGTTTTTACGCGTTTTTACAGTTTTTATGCGTTTTTGCGGCTTTTACGATTTTTGCGGCTTTTACGATTTTTGCGGTTTTTACGGTTTTTACTGTTTTTACGGTTTTTATGGTTTTTACGGTTTTTTCGTTTTTATGGTTTTTACGATTTTTATGATTTTTTCGTTTTTATGGTTTTTTACAGTTTTTACGGTTTATCCGATTTTTACTTGTTTTTACGGTTTTTACGGGTTTTGCTGTTTTTAGGGTTTTACGATTTTGCGGTTCTTACGGTCTTTGAAGTTTTTACGGTTTTACGGTTTTTGTGGTTTTTGCGGTTTTTACGGTTTTTGCAGTTTTTACGGTTTTTACGGGTTTGCGGTTTTTACGGATTTTGCGTTTTTTACGATTTTTGCAGTTTTTACGGGTTTTGCGGACTTTGCGGTTTTTAAGGTTTTTGCGGCTTTTACGTTTTTTATTGTTTTTGCAGTTTTTACGGTTTTCACCGTTTTCATGGTTTTTTTACAGTTTTTACTATTTCTCTGATTTTACTGGTTTTTATGGTTTTTTCGATTTTTGCGGTTTTTGCGGTTTTTACGGTTTTTGCGATTTTTACGGTTTTTACGGTTTTTCCGGTTTTTACGATTTTATTTAAGTAGAAAATATTTTGAACATTTACAAGTTTTTGGATGAACAAAACTCATCCAAACTCTACTATTAATCTCATCCAAAATATCAAGATTTTTTTGATGAATTTTGATTTGCATCCAATTACTTCATCCAAATTATGCTTATAATTTATAACAAACGAACATGATCCGACATCTGCATCCAGATGTAGTATATGGATGAACAAACGAACAACACCCTACTATGTTTGTTTAATTCGATAGGAGTGGATCTGGAAAATGAATTATTTTGTATAATCAATCATTTAACTGTCTTAATTTATATAAACGTTGTATATTAGAAAGATACAGATGAAGAGAATTCACATCCATCGTTTATGATCTGGTCTTGCAAAAATAGGCGTTATGAAGCCAAAAATAATTTCATGGGTCTAGATGCCCATGCCCTTAATTGTAAGAAGAAAAAAAAAGAACATGTAATATTTAATGTAGGATACATGCAAGTTATCATCAACCTAAAGGAATGGGATTGAAGAGTAAAGACTCGACGCGATCCGCGATTTTTGCTTTTTCTGGTGAGCCATGGCCATCTCCATATTGATACATACAGTGTGACATGCGCGTGAAATTCATTACAATTTCCATAAAATCCGGAGAGAGCAGGGAAGAGCTATGTGCCATTTTCTCGTGATTCATTTCATCCCACATGTCATCAATCATCTGACGCATGTGAGACCGTGATTTCTCCTCTGAAGCTCCGGTCTCATTCATGTAACATTGGATGGATTTTAAAACATCTCCTCTCGCGAGTTCATCCTATTTATATATATGTACACATATTCAATTCAGTCTCTATTCAGAAAACAAACGATGTTATTGTTAATCGTAGTTTTAACAAGGCGGCAAATGGATAAATTGGTTAGAGCTGGTATAAAGAAAAATCTTATCGTTAAAATAATGTAACTAGATTACAAAGAGTGATAAGTATAAGTATTTTTATATCTGTCTGAACAACCTACTTCCATAACTTCAGTCCCTATGTTTGGTTCCTCCAAACACCTCCAAGTAATAATACTACCAAGTACTAATCAAATCAAATATAAGTTAGACATGGAAGAAATAGTTTTACCGACGAGGTTGCAAGGTCGTTCATGAGACGAAACACGGAGGCAGAGCATCTGACGACATTTTGTTGGTGTTGGGATAAAGTATCAAAAACCTGAATAGAGAGTTTTTCCCAGAATACACAGTAGAAGTGAAGACATATCAATGAAGCCGAAACTGTAATCCATGCATTTTCCATGTACTCTTCCAGATTTGGTTTGTGCCCTCTTTTGTACCACTCTGCTTCTACTAAATATGCTTTGCATATATCTGCCCACTAAATATTAGATTATTAAGATCTTAATTACAATATTTAAAAGTTTTTATGATATCTAAAATACGATAAAGTTTTGTGATAATGTTTTCTTTGTTTAACGAAATATGTTAAGATTTACCCATACAAAAATGATAAAGAAGTTTTCAAAAGAAATTTTTTTTTTTTTTCACCACTAGGAAAAAAAATCTTATTCAGAAAAACAGGGAAAAAAAATTCTTATTTTCTGTTTGTATATACCGATAGCTAAAACTTCAAAGTTAAAAGTCTGGCCACAAATTTTTTTGGTTGAAAATATTAATGAATTTAGCTAGAATGAGATGTCGTTCTTGAAAATAAATCAACATAACAAAAATGATAAAAAAAAAAATATAAGCTGATTCTTTTTTTTTCTGGTTAGAAAAAATTATAAGCTGATAAACCTAGGAAAATACAAGTCGGGGATTACGTGTATGTAGTACAATATTGGAAAAAAACATTAAATAGATATATCAAATCAGTCATTAAAAATAAACACTCCTAATAACACAAAAATTACTTTTCAAAACAAATCAATCCTACAAAATTGGATGAAACTTTTGCATGCTCTAAAAGTAATAGTTGTTTAAAAATAAAATATTAAGTGGTGTATTCAAACCGTGATTTTTAAGTGATTTGTGTTAAAATATGAAATCTCTTATTATTGAATTTTTTTTAAAAAGTCTTATAAATTTATTGTTATTGAAATGATGATTTTAAAATGTATTTTCAAATCCAATATTTTGAAAATATTTTAAGTAATAGATTTTAAATGATTTAAAGTATTTTAGTGGAATTTTCTTGTTAATAATACAAAAGAATTAAATCACATCAAATGACATGGTTTTAAGTGAAATTACAAAGAATTTCTACAAAAATCACAACAAATTACCTAATTCATCAAAATTTTCTAAAAACTCATTAAACATCAATTCTCATCAAATACACAATTGTAATTTCACAAAATATTGAAAAGAAAATGATAGTTTACATACTCACAGATTTTTTAAGGAAAGGGATGACGTTGATATTTTTATCTCTTAGAATGCCACTGGAGGAGGTGGTTAACACCCGGATCCGGTTAGGAGTTAACCGACCCGAGAACCGATTAGAGAGCCAATATGTGGACGGGCCGTCAGGGCCCACCTACAAATATCCGGCCCAAATCAAAAGAGAAAAGAGAAGGCCCATGAAGTTCAAAACTAAAAGAAATCGAAACGGAAGAATCAGCATTAACGAGAGGAGTAAATCCACAATAACTCGGGAGTTACAAGAGCTGGAGGAGTATAAAGCAAGAAGGAGGAGCTTGAAGAAAAGGACGGATTTTTCTCTCGAGAGATTTAGCTTGTAACCATTATAAACGTTCTGTTCAAAATCAATAAAAACATAGTTCTTTCTCACAACTTGTCACAAATCGTATACCCTATATCCTGTGTGGATTCTGGATCCATCAATTGGCACTAGAGGGAGGGGGAGGCAGCCGCGGTGGAGGGATGACGCTTCGAGGGTTTCTTACGAACGAGGGTTGCGCCGGGATCCATGAGATGTGAGCAAAAACATATTTACGTTCTACAAAGCTCGACCACGACGGTTCCTTAGCCAGGTTCTCTGACTCCCGAGCTAGGTGCGCGCTTCTCATAAGTGCCTAGGTGAAACGACACCATGGATGTAGAAAG